>WHVE01000431.1:0-111852 GCA_015178995.1 Trichophaea hybrida | reverse complement strand
CTGCTTTGATCTCGCTTGTCTTCGGTAAAATGGAGCACCGGCGCCGGCGCCGTTGCTTCGTTACCAAGTTGTAGCTGACTGCAACAATATATTGCATTGCGGGGTATACAGCAGATAGGTACATATATTGCAACACAGTGACGTGTCTGTATTCAACCGCAAATGAACAGAATATGAGATCTCTCGCCACGCAGTAAGTATTGGATGTTTGAACTTGCTCAATTTGACCGGCGAATCAGAGACGACAAAGACGAACACTATTGGCACGCTATTCGGAGAGTTTCTCCGCACCACACTTGCTAAGCGTGGGGGCAACTAGTGTGACCGGAAAAACTATTCCGGATCCCAGTGTACAAGTTATACAGTACAAAGGGTCTTACATATATTTTCTTCAGCATATGCGCACGGACCCCACCTTGATATTTTCAACACAGTTGTATCGTTTTGTAGCGAATCATCATGTTTGAACAGATGAACCAGTCTTTAGAATAGGTAGAGCGCTCAAATATCTATGCTATTGTGGGCATGGATCTCCAGTTTTACGACAACCGAACGTAACGCAGAGTGCTAGCGCAGAATTATTATACACATCAACGTGCAACAACCTGCACCACAGTATTAGCCAGTAGCCTCTGGAGAAAAGCGATTGACATCACACGACAGTATTTTGAAGACTCCTTTCATCTTGTATATCCGAAACATGCCAAACGACGTATGGAATGCGGCATCTTTCTGTTAGCTAAATGCCCAGACGCACAGACAGATCTGCTTTCCAATTTTAACCCAGTTCGGTGGGCAGAAAGTTTAGTTAGGCAGTAACGCGTGAGATCCCTGCTGGAGGCCATTCTTACGCATCCCCGGAATTTGACACTGAACACTACCACAGCCAATTCATAAGGTAGACTAGAAACCTGAGGGATTGATGCGGGATAGTTGGTTAGAACATACATATTACTTACCTCAATGCTTCACATCTCGGCCAATCCCGAATAAATTAAAGACATTGCAATTAATTGGCTATGAAGTTTGAGCAATAAAGAGACATATACGTTGTCATTTCAAGCTTCAGCAGTGCATGCACATCGCCATGAGTCCTCCTTGCGGGAGGAAACCTAATTACACTGGTGCAAAGTGGCCTGAGCTATTAATGATGGTAGATAGTCGCCGTCGCGGATAGACGCGGATGTTTATGTTGCATATTTGGATAAATTATAAAGTTTTTTTCTTTTATACAAAAGTGCACTGTATTCAGCCACCTGGTGGCATACCCATTGAGCATGAGGAAAGAAACGCATGCACGTGGGCATGCTCACGGATACTTGGTAACTTTACGGGATTCTCTGGATGTTTGTTTGTTCAAAAATTGCGCCATATATATGTACTTACGTAGGTAAGGTTTATGAAGCGATCTCTCGGGGAGGGATCACATTGGTCATGATTGAAAAGCCGGGTGCATCTTCAACGGTTGATGCAATAATCGGGCGTCTGTATGTTGGTTGATCATGTACGATGTACGCATTGAAAGGCAAGGGATATTGACAGCTCCTGGGCAACCTGAATCACATTTCAACTAGCTATAGGTGCAAAGGCATCTTACCCCAGACCCGCTGCCGGCCTGCTGCAGATCTAGATCGTTCGTGACAGCTAACTTAGAAAATCGACTGCAACTGATATCTCCCTAGCTAAAACCAACTAGAAAGTGGATGTATTGCGCTAGCGCTTTTCCAAGTCTGTGTAGTGCACAAATATATCTGGATACTTAGAAAGCTCGTGAGTGCTGCAAGCCGCCTTGGGGCGCCTCCGCTTGGCCAAAACCGAACGTTCTCATGATTTACAATTGCTTAATCTCGAGAACGGATGAATGATGCATTTGATGTTTCGGATTTGCAGCATGTCAATTATGGTTTGCGCTGTATTCCTGTAGAATAGTACCCTCTCTAGTCTCTTCTAGTCTCTGCTAAGTCACATATGTGCCAATCACTTTCCAGAGTGTCTGGTACGGAGCTAGCACTGGTGATATTAACCGAACGAACCGCTATCTCGATTACAAGATTTATTCCGGAATAGTCTATTGTAGAGTTAGCGATTCATCTGCTGATCTGGTCCGACTCACCGTCTTGGTAGTTCATGCAGCTTGATTATACATCCGAGGTGAAGAGCAGTTTTATTCGTGTCAAATCAGCATGGCAATTTAGTTGAGTTGAAACCGGACAAATAGAAGCGGCATATTCAAACGTCCCTACCCTGCACGTACTGCAAAACGATGAGTTGGACAAGTTGATCATGATGGCAACTGTACATGTAGGTACGAGAACGCCATATATCGATTGCATATTTATCCTGCATGTGGATTTAGATCTGGTTATACTCGACCTAGATTAGTGTACATGCTTAAGGAGATACTGTGGGGTGATTATGGGGTAATAATCCGGGGATCGACATGCATCCCTTCCCTTGATGTACGACCTGCATACAATTGACAGTTTTCTTGACTATCAGAAAGCTCAAGTTGCACTTCATTCCGTTTGTCAGAGATGGCATCAGGATACTTGAAGATATAAATGGAATCAAAATGGTAAGCGGGAATTTGTGGAAAATCCCGCAAAAACTGGCCATAGTTTAACGTTAGGCGTTCGAGATATTGTAGTCTCGACACAAGGAAGGACACTGTTTTAGTTCCTGTTACCTACAGACATCTCAGCCCGATTCATGGAGTTGGGCATGCAGGTGCAAAAGAACTACACCAACCATGGATAGACAACAAAGCCAAGGTTTATACCAGCCTGTCAATTGTCGGAGTTTAAGACGAAGCTTGAGCGGGAAGGTAGCATTTAGCTATAGGTATCAATGGTCTGGGGAATGGCTTTGAACTGCTCTGCTTGATCCTGGAACCTGGTGGCCAGCTGCCTACACGAACGTTAACGAGTTTCTGCTTCTTATTCAATCTAGATTGTGGCTCCAGTAAAACACATCGAGCGTATCGACTACCAACACATACACAGATGAGTCTTGCTTCTATGCAGTTATAACTTTGGGATCGGCGTTGCCTGGCAGTGACAACGTTGGTTGGAATCATGTCACTCGAAGTTAGCTTACAGATAGCTTGAATGCGTTTTGTTGCAGCCCCACTACCCCACCACACCCGTAGATGGGATGCCAGCAACGGCTGCAATTTCCTATTCGCTCTGACGTTCTAAGACAAGTGCACTTCGAGACCCTAGTTTCAGGCTCAGGTGGTCCCCTCTATACGTTGCAAATATTGGTGGTGAACGCGCGGGCAGAACGTCATTAGAGACGTGGTTGCCATTGAGTATAGTAGGTGGGGTTGGTTGGTCTCAAGGATCATGTCGCTTTAGATGAATTGTGGGGATTATTGTAAGGGCTGCAGACAGCGACATGGATGGATGAGATACTTGCATTGCGGATGCGCCCTAGACGTGAAAATTGTTTTAATCTATCAGTGCGAAAAGGACTGGCACATCACCCACTCTGTGCAACGTTGTGGATAAACATTTCAAACCGGACAGATGGGTTCCACGCACGCTTAAGCGAAAGAAAAAATGAACGTAGATGAAGGAATATTCGAGTCCAAAAGGAAATACAAATCCTAGACCACGCTCAGGGGTGAGTGGCCCATAGAATACAGTGCTTGCTTTTGGTTAAATAATCGTGACCACGACCCAACGACCTATTCTACCGCTTTCCGTATCTTCAAGCGGTCCCGACAAAAGTCGTCTGGAAGCAGGCCACATTGTTGTCTGTGCGGGACGTGGGGTTGTCCCTGGTGAAGTGTATGATAGGAAGATAGGTACCCAGGTTGCTGGGGAATCCCAGACAAATCAACGCCGATTGGTGGCGCGTTTGGCTCGATCGGAGTAAGCCAGCCAATCGGAGTACTGAATTGGGATAAACACCCATTAGGTCCCAAAGAAGCAATACTTTGCGTCGTACTAGCTGAGGTACCAACTTGGGGAAGGCTGAAATGACGTCGACGAATCAAGGCGTGGGGGAGGCGCAGACTGGTGAGAAGTATTCAACGCGCCGGCGGTAGGGCGTTTGAAGCAATTGTCGGCTGAGCAGCAGTGCTAGTGAGAGTGAACCAAGAACAAGTTCTAGAGTCCGAAATTCAATTAAATCGTGACCACCACCGATTATGTGTGGGGGTCTCCGAGGAGAAAGGGGGGGTAACACGATCAATATTGCAGCTTTAGCGACTCGTAGTAATCTCGTACAGAGAAGTTTCGCGTCATGAAGCTTGAAGACTAGCATCACAGTGCATTTCCTGAAGGCATGTATTGCGTTTGACTGCGTCGCAGAGATGATTCTGCTTACTTTCCTCCCGTAAGGCCCTACCTCGATGTCATACCATCTGTTGCGCCACCGTACGTACTATCGTTAATTGATCACAGTGATTTGCACCTGATTATTTGTGCTAGAGTTTATCCATTACTCACATAACGTTTACGGCTTTAACTAACATCAACACCGTGATATTGTCATGTCATGTTCGCCGAACACTCAAGCCTTTCAGCCTTGTCCCAATTGAAAAACTCCCACCCGACTGCCACGAAATCGAACGTACTTATTGCCGCACCTTTACCTACACAGAATTGAAGTTGTTGGGATTCAGTGAATGGATACAGAGTAGACATATGTCTTTAGCGCACATAACCCATGGCTAGATGATTGCATATCATTAATGACCTTCGGTAGACTGAAACTGCGGATTGAAAGCGGAAACGCGCGCGAGGCTATGGTAGAGTATGATATGTCCATGTTCTCTGCCTTAGCGGTCGGCAACTTCATCTTGGGCGGGCCAGGGATTATTGCCCCACGATTGAGCACACAACCCCCCACGTATCTAAACGTCCGCTAAGACCAGTCGACCCGCTAAGACCCGCCATTAAGACCCGCAACTGCGGATCCCCGACATTCAGCTTCACGCGAGGTCGGCAATTTAGCAACTTTCTATGAGAGCCACGGTGCAGTTTGCCGGCGAAAAAAAAAAAAACAACCGAAATAGTGTTAAATGTAGTTATCCACGGCAAATGTGTTTTTCCAGTGCTTGAAAAGGAGCCGGCTCATATAGAGTACAATGGGCTAGGGTCAGTGCTTTCGTGATCTGTGTAGACCTTTTTTCCCCCAATACTCGTGACTTAACAATAGACACGACATGCATAGCGGGCTGAAAGACTGTCTAGGCCTTTTATTGGCTACCACGGAGGTTCAGTCCCGACCAACATAAGGCTTCCTTCGCTCTAAACCTCCCCTTCAAACGCCTAAGGTAAGCTAACACAAAGTTATAACTTATATAGAGGCTTCCGCCTCCCCTTTGTTGCGTTTTCGTTTCCCCATTGCGATCATTCCCCACCTACTCAGCTCTACAACCAACTTCTATCATCCTTCCCTAGTCCAATTCTTTATTATACTTTGTTCAAAGTCATGCCTCCTCATACGGATGAGTCTGATATCTCGTTGAGCGGTCTATCACTTCAAGGTGAAACTGATCTGAGCAATGGAAATCATGGGTCCTGCTCGGCCTACTCAGAATATCTCAACTTCTCATCTCCACCTCGACCACTACTCCCAGGCACTTACGCCCCGACTCCCGCGTTTTTCGATCCTACGACAGAAAACTTAGACATAGCGGCCATTCAAAAACACGCAGTTCGACTTGCCGAAGCTGGACTTCAAGGGATTGTTACCCAGGGCTCGAACGGCGAAGCAGTTCATTTGAGCCACTCTGAGCGCCGCCTTGTTACAGCCGCAACGCGCGAAGCATTAGACAATGCGGGCTATCAACACATTCCCGTTATAGTGGGATGCGGCGCGCAGTCGACGCGCGAGACAATTGAACTCTGTCACGATGCCATGCTATCTGGCGGCGACTATGCTATGGTTCTACCGCCGTGCTACTACCGTCCTTTGTACACCGGCGAATCGCAAATAGAATTCTTCCGTGACGTCGCTGACGACTCACCGATTCCAATCCTCATCTACAACTTTCCTGGCGCTGTCAGTGGGATCGATCTGGACTCGGACGTCGTCACAAAGCTGTCACGCTATCCCAACATCGTGGGCTGCAAACTTACATGTGGAAACACGGGAAAGTTAGCGCGGGTTGCTAGTGCCGCCCCCGCCGGTTTCATGACCATGGGTGGCTCAGCGGACTTCACCCTGCAGACGCTCGCTGTGGGTGGCAAGGGTACTATTGGCGGACTCGCCAATATCGCCCCCAGAGCCTGTGTTGAGCTGTACAACCTCTATGTTGCGGGAAAGACGGAATTGGCAGAGAAGATGCAGGCAGTGGTGGCCCGCGGCGATTGGGTGGTCATTAAGGGTGGTGTTGTGTCAACCAAGAGCTGCCTAAACTCATATTTCAAATACGGTGGTTACGGGAGGAAGCCGCTTCCCCGTCCTACAGCACAGCAAGTCGAAGATGTCAAGGTCGACCTCGAGGAACTATTGCTTCTAGAGGAATTCTTGCTTCGCGGTAAACGAGAGCAGGATATCCACTTTGACAGGAAGAAGGAGTTTATGCAACTCGTAGAACTGGAACGACTCCTCGCATTGGCTTAACATTGATACCGATAATGCTCGTTTGCGATTGCACCTCTTGGCGGCGTCAGGCGAAGTTAAAAGCGCAGGGACAATAGCTGGGGGGGTTATAGACGTGTCTTTGTGGACGTTGAGTCTCTTTCTTCTGTAAATACACGGCACTAGCGGTTTAATTTTTTGACGACATTTGTTCTTTCTTTTCTTTCTTAGGGTTTGGCAATTGGATTGACTGGGACTTTGTTAGAAAAGGGGAGTGTTGCATTTCGTTCTGGGTGCTCGGCATCATCATGGAAGAATTGTTGGTTCCGGAGTTCTGCTATTTGCTTTTGAATTTTGCTATTTATTTTCCTATAATTATTTATTCACACATCGTTTTTCTGTTTGGGTTGGTTAAAAGGAATCTCTTTTATTGCTTTTTCTGTATTCTTTGTGTGGATTTCGAATCTTTCGGGGTAATTCTACAAGTACCATTTTCTGAAGACCACGTTTTTCCGGCTCTAAAGTTATGCAAGAAAGAATGCGATGCACACCCCGGACCACCAGCAGCAGATGCGATGACACCCACCTTCTCTCAACCAATGACAGCGAGAGCACTTAAGCCAGCGATGTCAGTGTAGTAAGCATTTTGGTCGTGTGCTGCCACGTCTCCACATTTTGAACTGCAAGGGCATGGTCTAGAGCCGGCGCCTATGGTGATTCGTGCTTAAAGCAAATCGGAGAGTTCCTGCTCTCTAGGTTTGTGCTCCCTCTGTGATGATATGAGGAAAATTAGTTGCACATAAACATGTTCAGAAAACTATTTTCTCTGCTTCGCTCGGCTCGTAGTGCATCCAGCGGGAATTTTTCCAACATAAAGACTGTTTGCACGAAGAGAGCCACTAGTACTATGGCCTTTGTTCTTCGCTGGTAGTCTCAAGACAACAGCAATTCAGCAGGCAAGAGAATTTTCACTCAATTCAATGACAACGTATATTGCTTACCCCGTGAGCTGATGTTGAAATTTAATTTCACCGAAACCGATAAAATATAAATAAACGACGTCATGGGTTCTAGCTATTCAGTCAGTCAAAATCATCACCATTGTATGGGAGCGGGTTGAAAAACATCTAGTAATGCAACAGATTTGCCCCACAAAATCGCAGCGTTGGTCTGGTTTCGTATACTTATCTTGCACAGTTGTGTTTTTCGACCCTGGTATCTTCTCTAGCGACATCTCTTATTGGAGGATCTTTGGGTCCCTGACAGCTGTCATGTAGTAGGCAGACTCCATTTATCTCGTGGCTCGCCCTCTCCCTTTGCCTCGTAAGTCGGCAGTATTGCCGCTCAATTGCCATGGACATTTCACGGTATGTTCGCAGAGATATTCGCAATCAGCCAGTAGTGCGACGACGCACCGCATGAAAAGTTATGTCATCGCCTGCAAGAACATGACCCCGCTCATCCACGCCCTATTGAATTTGCTTCTCTGCTTCCGCCTTCCCAAAGTTCGGGTCATCGAACATTGCAGCGAGATTTTGTGGAACGTGGAGCAGCACGGTGACCTCATTCCCGCACCCGCACCCTCCATCGTCCGTTTGCCCCACTCTCATACCCCTCACTTGCCAAAGCACATTTAAACCTAAAGCCCCACTGTACATACCGTAAGTTGATCTTGAAATCGGTTTTCATAATGAAATCGGACTCAGTTCTCCTACCAATTTCGACACTCCCACGTTAGTACCCCCCCGGCGGAATGTTGCTGAACGTATCAAAAGCAAAACCACGGCAGCAGCATCATCACCATAATACAGCGCAGCGAATCAGCATATTGAGATCAATATCGACAAAAACATTCCGGATTACAGTTTAATGAGGCAAGCAATCGACTGGTCGTCCGTGCCGCCGCCGCCGCCTAAGCCCGGACTACTCCTCTAGCTCATATTTCTTTCTTTCGAAATATCGGATCAGGAACATCCGCCACAACGCATGCTCAGGGTCTTAGGAATCACTACGATATGTTTTACACACTAGCTATAGTATCGATACCGAAGGGCCTCCAGTGACCTGATTCCCATGATATGATATGAATGTGGAATCAGATCCTGCGCCAGGGTCAGGGTTATATCTGCTTCCGTCCTGCGAAACATTCAGGGTCCACCTTTCGTCATTCCGCATACATGCCTGCTATATACTGTTTCCTCTACTCTGTGTATTACCCGTTTGCAATTTGCAACCACCGAGCGTGGAGAAGAATCCGCTTCCAGCCCAGCTCCTTCCCAGAGTAGACACGCTGGTTAACAATACCTAATGGACATTCGCTCCCCTTCGAATAATCTAAAACGTGGATTTTCAATCATCTTCCTGCGGCAACCGCATCCGACTTCCTCTTGATATTGTAAATACACATACAGGAATTAACTTCAGGATCCGCATGCACCTGCCACAAAAGGAGCCTGTCGGCCAGCCGTTATCTTCTGCGTATCAGATTCTTCGCATACCAGACTCCCGTGCCGAACCAACAACGTTACCCCCGACAGGAAAGGATACTAGATTTAAGGATACTAGATTTAGCTTTGGCTGCTCTAAATATGTTCTGTCGTATTTTTTTGTTCTATTACCCCATTGTATCCATGGGAGTATTTTCCTTGTACGCCCTGGCTTAGCTTATCCCGAAACTTTCCAGAGTGCTATTCAGATTTGGGCCAGTCAGAAGAGAATTCCCTTGTCAGTTCGTGTTGGTGTTTCCCGTCATTCTCTGCGGCAAGAAACGAAGGATACCTTATCTGTGAGTGTTGCCGCCCTATCTACATTTTGCTTTTTCTAACTTCGATTTGAAGCATCAATTCATAAACATCTCCAACGAATGTTGTCGGTTCATTGCAGTGTCACGAGCAGCGAGCAGTCATCTGATGGAAGTTCACACATGGAATATCACTCTGCTCACTCTCCCCGCTAAAGCTAGTCGTTGCCCCCACGCAATTGTGGATGGATGTGGAATGCGCGCGACAACATCAGCCTCAGCGCCGTAATATCGGGTTTCAAGAATTTGTCGGTATTTCATAAAGTGCATATTGTACTTACCAACATGCACTTGATTGCCGTGTACTAGGTTGGGAGAAGATGAGGGGGGAGACATTACATGGTAACCGCAGATATAAGCATCACCGCGCGCCCTCTGAGATATTTGTGAGTTATCTTTTGGCAGCAACGAACATCAAATTGCAATTCTCCCAGCGAGAAGCACATGTATTTGGTATTTGGTATTTCGTTGAATCTCTTGTTTGTTAGCCGTCTGTAAGTTCCTCTCTCACAACTAGCCCGCAAGGCGGTTTATATTTGCCGCATTGCATGGGCGTGCATCGTGCATCAAGTACCATGCAGGTGCTACCATTCGCTACCGTGAAGCTCCGCTCTTATCGGCTAGTAGATTTTTGAGCACGTACCTCGTTGAACGCTCCTTTTTGTCTTTTGCAACATGATGCGATAAGCCAGGCCTTTTGCGACAACCACGGTTGTCTGGATATCCGCCGGACAGAGGGCGCGACTTCACTGGACGACCAGAAAAACTAACGGCTACTAGAGATATCTATTAATACCGCACCGACGCACTCGTATTTGTGCACAACATACACCTTGGCATCCTTTTCTCTGCCGGCCGAAGTTTACTGTTTTTGGGCAAAAAATATGATAACCTCACAAAGGCCGGGTACGACCGATTGTCTGCTAACGCATTGGGATTGGCTGCACAACAGCAAAATGCGGATGTATATCCACCCATACGTACCGTCGCTTGTAGCCACACCAGCAATGCGCATTGTTCCAGAAGACGTTACATGCAGAAGCAACCTAGCCGTCGACAACCACACAATTTCTGAAGAGGAAAGAAGGGTGTGTCGATTGATTGGCTCGATCGATTGGTCATAGTGACTGGAGGAGAGCGGACAACGGAGTACGAAGTGTTCAGGCCAGCGATGTGATTTAGAAGGGAAGACCCTTCTACTACAGAGCTCACAAACCAGCTGCAAATAACATTGCCACCTACGTAACAACCTCCCTCAAGGATCTTCAGTATTGCCTGAGATCGGTCTTGACAGGACATGCAACCCAAAATTAAGCATCGAATGGACATTAAGGATTCTACACAGGGGCTATCTATTGGCTGGCTGTGCCTCAATCAACAATACCATCTGCAGCTGTTGCCGTCAAAATGCTCGTCGTCATCAGAGCCTCATTAATGACGGTGTTTCTTTGAAGATATTTATGAAATATATGAAATATATATTGTACAAATTGTACTGGGAAGCTCTAAAGCTAGTTGGAGGTCGGAATCGACTGGAGTGCACGTGAGAATTGATGCTGCAAGAATTATTCCTCAATTTACCCAGCAGGGCACTTACCCATTGAAAGCCGTCTGTCATATCAGCGTCAGTGCCGATGCGATAGGCCCTCGTAGAAGCTTCTTCCGCCGCAAAGTGTCAACCCCAGACGTGCGGTGATCCGGGGTGTCCGCTCATTTTCTTGGTTGTTGCGCGCTGCAGGAAATAGTCAAACGTGTCTGCGGTCTTGCGTTTGCTAAAGGCCTGTAAAACTTGATTTTCCGACGGTCTGGACTGGGCCGTAACAGTCAAATTATTCTAACTGTCCCACTTAAGCAGTATCAATATCGCAACTCTCCGGCAACAACCAAGGACCCGAAGCTGAACATGTGCCAAAGCACTTCCCAACCTTAAGTGTGGTGCTCGGAATTGCATCTAGTTCCACGGCCGTTTGGAATCCGCTCCCGCCGTTATTGGCACACCCCATTGGTCGTTTCAATTCGTCTGACCGAAGGGCGTCCTTCTAACTGCTCACTAAAGAAGTCAGATGTCCTCTTACCGTTGATCATACTGAAGCACATGGACATATGTCGACATACGTATACGAGACCAAGTGGATCAATCAGAAGCAGGCGGGAAGGGTATTATCGGCCTTAGAAACCGAACGTAATGCATTGGACCGTTATTTATGGGGAGCGGACGTTTGGAGAGTGTATGGATCTGGAAGAAGCAATTTCAGTTTAACACGTGCATTTAATTGCTAACGGTCAATGAGTGAGATTATATGATATGAACTGACCGAGGTGACCATCAAGGATTGAGAAGTCCCTCGCATAGAATAGCCTGACGAACTTCCGAACGCCCGGTCTGAAGGAGTGTGTTAAGAAGAGAGCATGCATGCGTTGTGGTTGGAGACTCAATGCGAGCCTTGGCGAGGCCACAATTTGCTATTATTCATTTGATTCACACTGGGCAGCCGAAATCACGTCATAAGCTCATGAGAAAGTCGCACAGTAGCGGTCTTTACGGTATGGAAAATGCAGTGAGTGACCAACCAGCGGTGGCACAGCTAGTTACGTGGAACTTATAACTAAGAACTAAGGTAATTGGACTGGGTAATTATTCCCCCGCTCTCCGCCCTCGCCGCCCTGCCCGCTGAAACTGTGGAATACTCAATTGCAGATCATTGCCTCCTTCAAAACGATTGGCATTGTTTCTGATGTATTTCCCCGGACCGTAAGCCAATTGTCGAAGGCCAAGGTAAAACATTCCACAAACCCCCACGCCCTCCCAACGAGTACAAAATACCGCATTGCTACGTTTGAGCGGATCTCGTCTCCGGGCTTCGTTCTCCAGCCCGCCTTAAACCTAGCCCATGACAATCAATCTTCCAAGGCTTTGTCAGAATATAAGATTGATATAGGGTCGTATAGGTTCTAGATGCATGCATAACATACATGTATGCTAGATAGAGAGAATCTAGAAACTCCGCAGCCGTTCATAATGTGCTGTAGGGCTGAACCTGCAGTTCCCACAGGCTTGATCTTTCCAGCCATCATGAATCCGCACTCGTTCGGTAATTTCTGAAGATAGATACTTTGCATAAGGCATAGCGCCACGGCAGCAGGGCATAAGGCACGATGATAAGATAGGATAGTTTACGTATATGTCCGGCGATATCATTCTTATCATATAGATCAAAGAATTAGGCTTCGTCACAAATTTCGTTGAGACTTGCACACTAGGTCACAGTGGCTGGGACCCTATTTTAGGTGACATTGATTTTGGTCACCGAAAGACCAAAAGCCTGTCAACTGGAGTAAAAGAATTTGTCGGGTGACTGGTGAAATTCTAACCAGCTGGCCAGTGTAAGTGGTAGGGTGGCTGGTGCAGCTATACATGTACGTAAGTACGCACATATGCTACTTGGAAGTTTCGCCACATTGTTCTTTTCCTTTGTGCTCGCATACCAGCATTTACCTCCTTCGCAATCTCAGTTTCAGCTCCGCGCGAGCTTGCGAGTAAGGAGAAAAAGTTTGCGCACTAGAGCACTTTTCCTTGCTCCCTGTAAAGTATGTGTTTGAGAACGTGCAGGTTTAGAACTGGTGTAAATCAAGTTATCACATTGCTGTTAATTGACACACTACAACAATTGTTGTGCAGATATCACCATCATCACCTCATGCGCATGCGCATGCGTAGGGTCTGGATAGGAAGCTTTTAGCATAGATACTGGCAGTGTGCCAACAAGTATGCTGTGGTTGCACAGTTGTCCCTCGTTGCAGCACACCCCACGCTCTATAGCCTTGTTGCTCGTAGCCTTGTTGCTCTATCTCCAGGCGTGTTAGTTTGGGGCCACAGCCTCGCCCGCCGGCGCGCCTCGCCCCTATGCAAAGACCGCAAAATGGTGAGGCGACTAACGGATCTTTCAATCATCCCAAGCCACCGGTCCAAGGCATCGATCGCGATCGGATTTAGGCAGCTGCAAGCTGCTCGAACGCTGGGAATTTTTTCGGGCATTACCGCGAAACCGGCTTTAGCCCTAAATGCGCGGGGATATTTTCCTGATAGTCACCGGCCCATTATATGAACCCCCACTTTGTATGAGGAGGTACAGACGCATGGAGATAGACGAAGCGATAGAGACTGGGATAACTGTAAGTAGATAAATAGATAGCAAGCTTGGCAAGGAGAGGCTGGGGAGACAAATAGCAAGCCATTGGAGGAATTTTAATTATTATGATTATGAAGCAAATTTCAATCAAATTAGTGCTGTTTTAAGCCAGACTTCATGAGTACTCACTATAGCCCTGACCTTGAGTTGTGATTGCTCCATCCACTACTAAGACAGACACCCGACTTTATATACTTTCAGACCAACCCCAGGCCGAGATGCCAGACGACTTTGTGGATTGTTGGCCACGGAACACGACGAAAAAACACTGAGAAAAGTCCTGAGACATTCTGTATCTCTGGGAAGCAGATTGTTGTGGGCGTTGATTGAATCGAATAACTTAGCCATCTCGTATATATGTGCATGCATGCAGTCCCAGTACCTTCTAAGTATGCTCCGACCCATATGCCAAATCTTTCAGTTGGTCAACCAGTCAACCTGTAGGCCAACTTGTCAGGTGAATAGATCGACCTGTACACCAACTGACCAGGTGCCAAACATTTAGGAGGTTGAGAGGATGTTGCTACCGGTGAGATGCAGAAGCCCGTTCCATTGTGATTTTGTCTTTCAACTCTCGAACTTCTATACTCACCCTGTGACTTTCGTATGCCTCAGCTTCTAGTCTGTGTTGAATTCGGAATCCATACTGTAAACTAAGTTCACCGATTAACCGCTTTACTAGTGAAGTAATCCATACACCAAGTCTTCATGTTGGCCAACTAGTCAACCCATATGCCAAAAAGTTGACTGCTTGGCTAATATGTCGGCTGGTTGGACAACGGAAAATCTTGACGCATGGGAAGGAAATATATGCTCCAACTGAACTGTGAAGAAATCCAGTTAGCTGTAGCTCAAAGCTGCAATCATTAGTCGGCTGAACTATGAAACGGCAAGCTTTACTGCCCAGTAGTTGCTATGGAAATCCACGTTTCCAACCCCTGTCCTCCCGTACGTGTGCCTTCCTCCACTAAACATTGACTTCTAGATCATGACCTTCTAGAGGTGGAGCGATGGAGTAATAAGGTAGTAGGTCAGCGATGTGATAGTGAAGAAGGACGTATTGGAAGTGTTCACGCTAGTTCTGTTTGGCGGTTTCCACTCAGTTGATTGAATGGTAAAGGCTCACAGTTAACTTCAGTTCATTGCTCAGCTAGCTGAAACGGAAAGTTGACTAGTATTAACTATGATCAGCTGACTAGTACGAAAAGTGGACTTATCCACGAAGCATACGATTTATTTGCAAAGAGGATTACTTCCCAGTTTAGTCGGTACCTATATCTGGCTAACCGGAAGTCGGCCCCGTGAAAACATAGATACTCCAACCTGCGCAGCGTGTAGGGTAGAGCAGTTTAATCCAACCCCTCTCCTCACCCTCTGCGGCATTAGAAATCCCCAAACCGACTCCCCCACATTCTCTTCATAGCCTGCACCTCCTCTGCCACGCTCTGCTGCACCGTTTCCGCCGCCTTCACCCCCATCTTCCACCCAGCCTCCCTCTCCTCCGCCTTCCTAACTTATTCTTCCAACTCCTTATTCGCCTTCACCAAGTCCTTCACCTGCCCTTTCAACTCCCCCTCCGCCTTTTCCAACGCCGCTACCCGCTCTTTCAAATTTTTCACAGCGGGGATTAATTCTACCTTCGACGCTTTACTATCATCCACCGTCACTGCCATCGTCCTAAACCCAACTATCATCTCTCCGAACCCTAACTCACTCTTCCGGTCATGACACGCTGTAATAACAGTCTCAACAATATCCTTCGTCAACATAGCCCTCCTAGACTCCTGCGGCACTACCGACTCCGCTTTGCGCAGGATCCAATGTTTGTGACCCTGCCACGTCCGGAGGTATCGACAAAAATCCGAAGTGACGATATCGTTGTCCGGGTGGCGCAGGGGGCGTGGTGCACCATGGTAATACCGTCGGGGGATCGTTTGTTTGCAACAGAGGAGGAGCCATATGAGGTACAACGCGTGCCGGAGGAGCTCGTTGCCGTGGATAGAGAAGACGCCGCGGTCGGAGTCGTCGTACCGCTTGTCGTTGAGTTGGCTGGATATGTTTGTGCTGATTCCAGTGGCCATGAGGTTGATGATATGGGCATTGTGCAAGATTGTGTTTACTGTGGTTGTCTGGAGTGTTGCTGTTTCGGTGGGGGTGGAGCATTGTGAGTCGGCGGCGGATGATGTTTCGGTTTGGCGTTGAGCTCGGAATAGTGCCGCTGCAGAGGGGTATAAGGAAAGTGTTGGGCCATTTACGACGGGAGGATGCTGAAGCGGATGGATGGCTTGTTGTTGGTGTAGATAGCGGCTAGGAATTTGGAGCAGCGGGCGAGAGAGGTGGAGTCATCGAAGGATTCAAGGGATTCAAATACTCGGGTGATCAGTTCGACAGGGAGGTTGGTGAGCATTGTGCTTGGTTGGGATGATGTGGTGTAGTGATGGTGGTAGAGGTGAAGAAGAGGAGTTGTGTTGACGTCAGGGGTTGAGGCTGAAGCTGGAAACGTACTGCTCTCGTGCCCAGACTTTTGCCTCGCTCACAAACTCGCTCAGCAATTGGAAGCGATCACAATTACAGTGTCTAGTCACCATAACCATCGAACGCTTACGCTCGTCGTCGGTTCAAACCCGCCGAAACTTTGTTACGCATTGCAAAGAATAAATTCTTCAACTAGCGTCTTATGAATAGTAGCAGAAAACACTGTCAACTTCGAGGCTTCCTGCAGGTTTGATATCGATATGTACACCAACCTCACCACTCAGATGGTAACTTGCTAATATACTATCCCGGGAAATAGTTAACTGACCGAAGGCGTGCAGCACCATTTGGCTGTGGTGCCGAAGATAGATATTAGACGAAGGTTTGTCGGCCCATATTGACTAAGCGGGAGCTCTCCATATGCATTTCGGTGAAGGTGAGACGCAAGTCCCATTTATTCAGCGCCTGGTTAGAAAACATATAAGCGCTACTGGCGCTTGCGGTCAGCCCGAAGATATCGGGAGACATCTGGCGTATTCTAGCCAACGTACGCAAGAGTTCCAGTTTATACAATTATCCAGGGTGGTGAGCATGCTAATCATCCGCGTATCTTGTAGCTCAGCGTATTGAGAGCTTGTCGGTTATTGTTCCAAAATTGTAACTACTTTTGTCACGATTATGTATTTGATACTTCATAACTGTGGCGTGGGATATAACAACGGCCTTGAAACAGCGCGCCGTTACTGATGAGAACGAATGGATAGGAATATAGCGGGAGCCGCTACAGCAATGGTGTGGTATATTAGTGTGTGCGGAGAGCGGCCGAGGAACCCTGAGCCCTAAGTTATACCAATTTGCTGAGAAACCCTAAGCTGTAAGATGCCATACATACTAAAACAGTCTGTGGCGGCAATGATTTCTCTACGTCCTCTCGAGCTCACTGGAGTTGTCCGGACCCATTGAGTGACATATTTGAATTCGAGCATAAGTACATGTATGCATGCTAGCGAAGTTCGAAGGTAAATTGAATTCGAGCATAAGTACATGTATGCATGCTAGCGAAGTTCGAAGGTAAATTGAATTCGTGAAGTACGAGGAGTGAGAGATACAAAATCTCGATGCTTCCTCGCGGCGCATATTCCATGTCGTCAAAGATCTCTGGGCACTGGCGGAACAAACATGTTATGGAATTCTATGGCTAGTAGAATTTGCATTTGGATTTCGAATTTCATGCCCATCAATTTTGCGCCGCTACGATACAGCCGAATTAGAAATAAGCTTGATTTCTCTATTGCGGAGCCCCGGAGTAAAACATCCCCAAAACTGATATTATCTTTTTGTTCTGACGCTGACAGCGGTCCGGTGAGATAGTCACCCCCCGGTAACTAACACAGTTAGGTACTACTGGTGAAGCCCACGATGAGATCGTTCAGTCATTTGATTCTACCAAACAGAAATACATATATTTGACGACGGCTTCCGCTGTAATTGCAACCTTCCATCGATCGTCAGCTCGCTTCATTGCCCACGATAAGGAAGCAAAATACGACCTTTCCTTACCTATAACTTGAACTTTACTCCTAGATCTAACGACTTTACAAGAAAAAATACCTCGAGATGGCCATGGCTAACGACTGGATTGCCCCCCACCCAGGAAAGGGATTCAAACTCGGAACTCTTACTCAACCGCCCTGGCGGTCTCCAATGGCATAACAATACATGTCCGGAGTCTGTTGTTTGATGTTTTAAATTCGCCGCTGTAGTAATTTTGATCGGTTTTGTGTGTTTCCTATGTATAGATTTTGCCTTCCCCCCTGGAGGTCGCTCTAGCTCTAACAATGCTGCGTAGGGATGCTCAATGCTCTGAACGGGCATGTCGAAGCCACATTCTCTCCGCACAATCGGGACATAGTTGACGGTAATTAGTATCGGGGGCATAGGTCAACTAGACTCAGGTATCAGTGCCAAGAACATGACCGCGGCATATACAACTTTTACAATTGTTGGATTCATGGCGGGCAGCTTCTTGAATTACTTTGGAGCAAAAGTGACTCTAGGGCTCGAAGGCCTTGGTGAGATATATGGACTTAAGCACCAGTAATGGGGCGCTACCTAACATTGCTAGATATTGCGTATACTTTGGAGCATGGCTCTGTTACAACCATACTTACCGTATAAACCGCGTAGCAGAGGAATAGATGGCGCCGAGTTTAATTTATACTTTCTGACAAATCAAGTCGAGTGATATCAAATCAGCTCAAGCAGTCTATATCTACAAACCCGGGCATTTCTCATTACAGTTTCGATAGCCTACACCTTGACAGCGAGAGCAAGTAGGAGGGCTTCACTTCTTTGATACGGTGGTAGCTGGTAGCGATGGTTTTTGGCTCTTCCTCTTCTGTATGCGGCTAACTTGCAGAATTTCCTCTATAAACTCGTCTACTGACAGAGGTGCTGGACCAGAGCACTTCTTTTCCGGAAGCACAGGATGGCGTATGGGACGAAGTGCTGGAGGAGGTTCATGAAGCCGGGGTTGGACAAAATCCGGCAGTGACTGCTGAGGTGCTCAGCGGTGAGTCAAATTGAAAACCTTGGCCGATCAACTGAGGAAATCACATTTGTATACAGGTAACCTGACCATGAAGAAGAAAATTCGACAGTTGAGGTTGGACAAAGTTAAACCCGCCTCGCTATCGAGCTCTCTCAACTAATGAACCTTAATTAAACTCGGCGCCGTCTATTCCTTTGCTACGCGGTTTATACGGTAGAACGAAGGTTTTGTCATATTTTCTAGTGTATTACTTGGGGTATGTGCCGCATTTATTTGGTGTGCGTATGGAACGATTATGATGGTTATGTGGGACGGACGTGGTGGCGTCACGAACGCAGCGATCTAGAGAGGGCCAAATTTGTGTGTCTATTGTGTAAGAGGTGCAGAGCTACTGGAACAAACAAGCTCTCTATAAGCAAGTGTGGAGCCCTAAAAACAATGCCCTACCACCGTCACACTCCCAGGCCCTAGATGCTCGAAACACTCTGCCCTACAGGTTAGCAGAACACTTTCCCGCCCTTTGGCTGCTCTCGCTGATATTGGAGCCGATTTCTAGTCGTACCCAACTAAGCAGGAGAAGGAAGGTATATCGAATTGCTTTGGTCAATCTTTAACTTCGGGGCGGTGCTTGGCTCTCTGATCCCTATTGGTAAGATGTCGTCACCTATTCATAAATGGGCCATGTCTTCCTTTTTGATGCACGAATAAACTAGTTTGTAGATGCTTGAATCGTTAATCTCTATATAGCTAACTCATGATAAGGAACACCAAACAAAATAAGCCTGGTAAGTCTATACTCATTGGACATTCGCTTTACTGTTAACCTCCAAGTTACAGTCAGTGACGGTACGTCTATCGGTTTCCTTGTCTTTATGGTATGCGGTGGCATTCTTGTCTGGTTCCTCGTGCCTTCAGAGAAAATCACCCGTTCAGATAGTACTCGAGTCCAACACGTCCGAAACCTGTTTGCCATGTAAACAACCACATCCTCCTCTTCGGTTGGATTTGAGTTTACTAAGGTTACGGTATGTAGTTCCGAGCCCAAAGTGTTGTACCAAACCCTGGCTACAGAGTCATACATTCTTCTGCTGTTTCCCTATTTTGGACGAGCAACTGGTTCTACACCTACAAGCAGAATGCGTACAACTTGTACATGTTCAACACTCGCACATGCTCCTTCACAGGGCTATGGTACTGGCTCTCCTAGGTCTTCGGCTCTCTGCTGTTCGGCTGGTTCTTGGATAACAAATCCAGGTCGCGTCGCACACGTGCTATTGCAGGCTGAAGAGTTCTCTTCATTCTCAACGTCGTCGTATGGCCCCCTTATCACACATCAAAATAAAAGCCTTTCCTAACTATTCCAGTGGGGCGGAGGTCTCAAGGCGGACATGGGCATGTTGCGTTCACCTAAAGCCAAAGACGCAGCGAAATGGTACCGTGGAATTGATATCTATGGCCACGGCTTCGCTTAGTATTGTCTTCTCTACGTTTGCTACGGAATTCTGGATTCGGTTTGGCAGACGTATGCGTACTGGTTGATAGGAGCGCTATCGAATGGGCTGCGGAAGTTGGCATATTTTGCAGGGCTCTATAAGGTATATTATCATTTTATATACAGGAATATCTCTTTCTGACATATTTGATTTGGTAGGACAGGGCATCCAAGCTGTCAGCTCTCAGCTCGCGTATTGTACAGAGCGTTGTTTGATACATCGTACGGATTATGTATTCTGGGTATGGTGTTTTGATTCCCCTGATATGGCTGCCGATCAATGACACCGAGACAAAGGAGCTAGGTTCTGTAAATGATTCTGATGCTGAGAAGACTGATGAAGTGGCTTTACCGATATCTCAGGTGAAGGGCATGTAAATCTTTGAGCTGACTAGGAAGCGAGCTCACGTCGATAAATATATACTTTTTGTCTTTGATATATGCTACGTATGATATCTTACACCCTCCTTGGGATTTCCTTATCAAGCTTGTCAGCGCGCTTAAAGGGCATAGGCCAACTTCACAACAGATACCTCCACCCGGTTAGTTTCGCCGGAATCGGCGAACCACTGCCAATTCTCCCATATCGTCGCCGCGGTCTTGCATCACTACAAGGCCTCCAGCCGCCAGCCCCTGGATCTCCTCTTCGTCTGTATTATCGCCCACTTACCCCATCAAGACATTTACAGCTTCCTTCAGCTCTTTTGCGAGCTTTTCAACGGCGCCTGAACGGGTCGCAGTGCTTTGGTCTGCGTTTCGCTAATGTCCTGCTTCTTTTTCGATGTATTCCCATTGTCATTGCAGTTGTTCTTTGATAGTTGTTGAGTTGCTTTTGTACGCTTCTTTGTAGTGGGCACACGAGACCCCGAGCCTTTCAATTTCCAATAGTTAGTTGTCGATAACTTTTTGTAGGTCTTAGTTTGTAGATTAGAAGTTTGCGATTTGAGCTCCGAGAGCTTGCTTTCTTTGTTAGGCATCTAGTAAATAATTCGGAGTGTCAATTGCTAGGTATTGATGGTAGATGAAGCGGTTCAAAACTAAAATACGAGGCCGGGATTGGGAGCATACGTCACAATCAACTGTCTCAAACCCGATGCTGCGAGCATCCACCACCACCGCTGAATCTGAGGCCCCCTTCTGAGGAAGGTAACCAGAACTACCCGGTTTTATAATGTAAAACCATCTCTTGCCATTGGCAGTGCCTGTAACCGGCAATGGAGACTGTGAGATGTACACGGATTAATTGTAGGTGTAGAGGCAGAATTTGTGAATCGACGACGGTGAACTGGTGAGCGTTGGCGAGGGCGTGGCTGATACGGTGTGATGAAAGTTGTGTTCCCAAGCAGACCACCCTGTTGTATCCGCGTGGGATGTGAGGCTAGCGACGTCGATTCCCAGCCCATCCTGCGTCAGAGCATGCAAGTGAGTCCGAAGAGAGCGCTTGGTACGAAGTATTATGGTGGAATCTCGTTTGATGGAGGATGTTGGCGAGCGGGTGGGGTCAAGTGTGCGGCTCGTAATTGAGCCTCATCTTAACATATGTACTCTCGAGTAGTACAATGGAGCCGTTGGTTGGGCAACCGAAGAACGTCAACACCAACCCAGGTCACATCAGTTGAAAAAGCTCGGAATATTAACTAAGACTTTAAATAAAGGATTGAATCGATAACACAAAAGACCATTGACATCATGGGACGACGTTTTTTCCAGGAACATTTCTTGTGAAGTGGGTGATACCCGATGATTACACCGAGGCTTTACCCCAATACTGGTACTGTTGTATATCTGTGAACACTTACATGTATCTAGGTGACAAATATCGAGCACCAAAACTGTAGCTAAGTGACACTGTGAAGCTATAGAAGCATAATATTTGATCGTGTTTAAAGTACAAGACTGAATCAGCTCTCCACCCCGAATTCAAAAGGCACCCTCGATCTACTACAACCGTAACCATATACCCCTCTACCTCGAGGCCTCCCTTCCCCCCTCTAGCTTTCCATTGAAATCTACTTCAGCATCTTTCACACCTCCCGAACCAGGCTACTCAATCAACACCATCACGATATCCTCCCTTACCCCAGCATTCGCTAGTAACCTCCTCGCCTCCTTACTGGACGTTCCCACGGGGAAGAGAATCTACACCTCTGATGAGGGCTGTGAAGGGCATGCGAGACAGTGGTAGGGTGGCGCTTGGAATTGGAAGCAGGAGAGGTGAAATTTATGGTTGCAGGGGAGACGGGCGGTGTTGGATTGGCGGGTTAGGGAGATAGTACAGGTAGAACAGGTGGAAATTTTGAAGTGAAGAGATAGATGTGATGTAGGAGGAATATGATGATGTGTGTATGAACGGGAGAGATTTGGAAGAGGAAGAAGACGATGTTTATGAGCGGGAGAGATTGTGAAGGAGTGTGGAGTATATGTAGTCTGCTGCTATTACATTTGTGCTCGGGATGCCTATTTCACGCAGTTCAAGATGAATTATGGATATAAGAATCGAATTGAAAGAAGCGGAGGAAGTTATCGCAGTAACGTTAACATGTATCAGTCAAGCAACAATTATAGCTCTCGTCTAAATCTCACTTGAGTCAAACTTCAATTAGTAGTCTTTAATTAGTTTTGTATTTTCTCCCTATCTAGTCTTACACCGTGCAAATTGAGTTGACTGTAATAATTGACGTCAGAAGACGTACATGCACCGCGCCACGCCTTAGCGCTTGGATTACATTGATCTCATTTCTCAAAAACCCTGCTATTATACAACTGCACAAGCGTCAATGCCATTGACAACAAGGCCGTCAGCAAAGCTGGGGATCCTACTGCCTCACCAAGATCGCCTAGATGAGCCTTCAGCCATAAACAAACGAATATTACATACAGCACCGTAATTACAAACAAGATCATCATTATTAAAGCAAGCGATGACCATGAACTACCTGTAAACCCCAAGCCACTAGTTCGGGTGTCCGACGTTTCAACCTTTCCCAACCATTATCGTCGGCGCATTCAGGATGGTCAAAATAATGCTTGAGTTCTCGCCGTTCAATTGGTTCTAGAGGAATCGCCAGCCCTGTGTAGCGCACATATAGTTCTTATTCTCTTTTGTCGGAACTTCCGGTGTTTCTAGGCAGATTACATGGCCTTTGGGGTGGTGCAACTGATGACTGTCAGTCAAGATGTTAATATACCATTTGCAGAACTCACTCGTATGAATTTGAAGTAGTTGAGAGTCCAGAAACAGAGGAAGAAACACCCCCACCCCCGAAGCTTAATGTATTTCTTTCTCAGGTCCTCGAAGATCTGTTAGTCAACACGTAGGTTTTCATCTGGCAAAATAACCCAGCCCAGTGTCTTGTAATCGCTGACAGTATCCGCACACATGAGAACACAGTCACTTTTCAGATGTTAGCCCCCAGGCGTGAGACCCATTTGGCCGATAGTCGGTTGCGGGTGTGAGCGCTGGCGGGGTTTCCGTCGTGGGCGCTGTGGGTTATTGATCTGTGCGTTGGAAATGCTGGCTACACTGAACTGAAATGGTGAATGAGGGGGTTGAAGAGAATTTTGATTCCAGCCTGATATCACAGAGCAAGAGCTAGAGACCACCCTAACAAATCTTTCCCCGCATTTTTTACAAGCGACGTTAGTGATATGGTTCTTAATTATGACAGTTTAAGTATGCAAGGACTGCCATACACATTTCCATTGTACTTTCCTGAATCTTGGAGGACAAGCGATCTTCCGTCGAGGAGATGGTAATGGCCACCAAACTATCTCGGTATGAAATGTATCTTCGAGCCATAGCTGGAGCCAGTTCCCATCTTCATATTGTTTTGTTTCGAGTTCGTTTGGTTCCGCGACCAGCGGCAATTGGTTATCGCTAACTAGGTGGTCATTCGGCTCAAGTGAGTTCAACCTATTGTCATGCAGATGAGCATGACTGGAAACCTATCACCATTTACAACTCATACTGAGGTTGCATTGGTAGATTGTGTCCCAGATCCAAGAGAAATAAGTCGATGAATATTAGTGAATTGGCAATGGGTTGACGGGTCGGAACATATCTAAGGCTTTTGTGGAGCGGTGATGTACGGAAAAGTGATGAGGAATTCCGTTGTCATAGCAATTTGTGTAGGGATTTTGCGATTGCTGATTCTGATATTAACTTTCGTTAAAACAACGTAGCAATAAAATAATACCCGTAGGATACAAAATCTTCAAATAAACCTCGTCCTTAAAACCATCCACCACCAGGTTGGTCTCCTTATGATCCAATCCCTTGATACACCGTCTCACCGCATCTCCATAACTTGTGCCCGCATCATCATATATACTATCACTAGTACTATCAACCAAACGGTTTGCAGTCAAAGACTTGACTATGCTGTCATCAAAACCCTGGGCCCTCAAGTCCTTCTCCTGAGATATTTGTAATTCTTCAATACTTGTCCAATACCAGAGCTCGATGAGGATGATCCGAGAGGGAAGAGGCATTTGTTGCATTGGATAATCGAAATGGATTTTGTGGCAGGGCTGACTTTTACTATCGGCTCGCAGATTTGGCGGGCTGGAGGATTTCTGAGGAGTGGTTGGGGGGAATTGAGGTTGTTAGCGGACTCAAGTATAGCTAAGAGGAAGATAATGTTATCTTTCCCCTAGGATTCATCGAGCCATACTGTGTCGTGTAGTTGCATTACGGAGGACGCGAGCTTTACGCCTAAGCGTAGGCGTTCTTTTCTTGTCTTGATCGCGGGGATTGGCTGAGGAGAGAACGGAGGGTGGCTGTTTCGCCAGTAGGTTGGGGAGTAGGTGTTGCGAGGGAGCCAGACACGGTGTTTCCGTTGTTTGCTATCCACGAGTAGCCCGAGGCAGTTGCAGGAGGACCCAGCATCTAGGTTCACTAGAGTGGTACATAGGTTCTTAATAATCTTTGTGGTTGCAGGAAAGAGCGGTGGTTTGCTTGAAGATGAAGTCGACTCTATATTGTCAGTTGGGATGTTGAAGACAGCCGCTTTCTTATGCTGTATGACTGGTTGTGGATGGTTGAGAGGCGGCTGTGGCGATAGCTTCCTCCTAGAGGTTGGGAGCTTGAAATATCTGTGCGGGCTCGGCCCTGTGCCGAAACCCTAATGCATGTCACTATAAGTAGTCTCCCTCATATATAAATTATCCCTTCACTTTTCCATGGACGTGGTGCGAGCTAGAGCTTGAACATCTTGAGGACGCCGTAAAAACGTTCCAAGGAGTTTCAACATCCCAACAAATTCCTGAACCACCTGAACTACCTGAGACAGAGGTTATACAAACGTAAGTACACCTTTACAAGTGTATTCTCGCATTCGAAGGCAAAGACAAAATTCAATCTAGAACTGACATTTGAACTAGTATACATTTGTAGAGCTTCTATCCGTCTCACATCAAGTTGCAACTTCGCACAATGAGGTACAGGTCCACATGCTTGTGCCAAGAACTGGTCGTTTAGAACATCGTGAAGCAAGATGGCATGTCTTCGAATTCGTCTGTAGTATTCTACTGCTAATCTGGCTGTAGATTTAGAAGGTTGCCCGAAGTTGGTTGGTTGCGAACCGCTGATCAATCTGGCGAGATCCCCGTTGAGCTTATGAACTTCTTCTATCCGCCCCTTCCGGTAGTCAGTTAATGCTGCTAGCGTCATCCCTCTCAGCCTTTCTATGATCGGCTCTTTATCCGGCTAGACGTACATATCAGAACGCGGTCAGTAGATATTTGCATTCGTCTGCTTGGGCTACTCACCGTCTTATGCTCATAATTCTCTATAACATCTGCCACAGCAGCCCGAAGCTCTTCCACAGTAGATACAAAGTAGCCTACTGTATTCTTGCGTAGCTGACTGATAAGCATATCCTGGAATTCCTGAGCCTTCCATTGCGGCCCTCCTGGCTGATCCATCAACCTCTTAAGCTTATCAGACGATACCATGTCTTCAAGTAGAGAGGAACATGTATTTCGAAAATGCATTTCTGCACCCCGAGTTCTCTACCAAAGCTCTCTAAAACTTGCCGATGCCTGCGAAGGTTGTTGAAAGTCTGCGCACTGCTAGCATAAAACTTGAGAGCCTCGACTGCCACGGGGAAAGCGCCCAAGGTGATTCCCGCGATTTCTATACCGGTAACCATGCTCGACAAACTGATGAAGGCTGTTAGGGATATCGCTGTAATTAATACTGTGGTGCGGGGTCTGGTTGAGTTGCAACGTTGAGATACATGTACTTATATTTTATTTTTATTTTGGTTAGGTACCATCACATTCGTTTTCAATACAGCGCTCCTGCCACCCCAAAATTGCAACTTTCTCGCCGTGCGCCTTGGACTTTGGCCGGCAGTAGGTGCAGCTGGTCTTAACCTTTGTGAGCTCCTTGCACGTTAGCAACAATACCTACAATAACTCAAACAACAGAGCAGCCTCTATTCACTGATACAATCTGCAGCACTACTGCACCCTACTGCCAGCCAAGACCCAAGACGCACGGCGAGAAAGTTGCAATTTTGGGGTGGCAGGAGCGCTCTAATGTGTATACTGCACGACTGACACTTGGTGTTAACTAAGTAAAATTGAGTACGCATTCACACAGAGCGAATTAATTTTCGTGCCTTTCTCGCCATAAAACAACTTACGACGTGAAATAATGAGCTCGCAATTCTCGCTTTTCCCTTCAAATGTTGCGCAGTTCTAAAGTACCAAAGTGGAGGTTGTGTCACCATGGACTCGGTACCAAAGCTGGGGGTAGCAACGTGTACTCTACTCGCACTAGATCGAAGTTTCTTTGGTGGCTCGTGCAACTGAGAGGTACATTAAAAGATAATTCTGCACTTCTTCCACTACTATAAACCCTGATAGGCCATAGGTAGTCGCCTGTAGCACGAGCTGAACAATCGACCAGCTGAT
The DNA here is from genome assembly GCA_015178995.1 of Trichophaea hybrida. Taxonomy (NCBI): domain Eukaryota; kingdom Fungi; phylum Ascomycota; class Pezizomycetes; order Pezizales; family Pyronemataceae; genus Trichophaea; species Trichophaea hybrida. The sequence continues at coordinate 84,886 of WHVE01000431.1, read as the reverse complement.
CAGGTAACCTCTATTTCTGTAATGTGCATACACACTTTCGAATTTCCCCGCCTTCCTAACGCTCGCTATTCACGATAGAGAGCTAGTAATGGAGTCATCCACCGAATCGCCCAAGAAATCTATTGAATTTTTGTACTGGAAATGCATCGAATCTTTTGGCAACTCGACACAGAGATTGGGCCCCGATAACTCAGACCATATCCCTTCAGCACATATACCGCTACCTACCATTCAAGATGAGCTTGGGAGGTTTAGAGTTTAGGCGGGAAACGTTGGTGCATATCGGACCGGACGAGTCTCCTTGGACTACCGTCTCCGCGAAGCCTCTCATATTCACGACCAGGTCAGAGAGCTCCTTAGACTTGGACCAAAAATTGTATGGGGGTTAGAGCCCATTTGCGGGGATACTCGAGAGAGTGGCTAACATAGTAGTGGCTTCCATTGTGCCTGAGGAAGAACACACGACTGGGGTTTTAAAACAATCGGACTTTGAAACTTCCACAGCATCACTTGAGAGAATCTTACCGGCTAGGGAAACCGATCACGAAGATGAGGTGCAAATTGAGCTTGAATGTCTAACAATGGACATCACAGAGATCGTTACCAATCTCTACAGGCTCTCCGTAATAATACAACAACCCGCACCTAGAGATAGGACTCAGAAGCTTGCAGCTATCGACGTCTCCCGCTTTGAGCCCTTCGATATCCGACACATCCGGGAGAAGTTTCTAGAAGCACCGGAGTACTTGGTCCGCCGTCTCGGTAGAGCAAATACGAAACACCGACAGATCCTAGCGTATTATGAGAAGCACCATGAAAAAATGCCCAAGTACATTGACGCAAATATGCCGGAATTTCCAGTCGCAATGCATAAGCAGCAGCAGAATAGCCCGAGGGTTGTAGACCCGGCAAACATTGGTTACTCTCGGGAAGACACCAAGACAGACATGACCGAGACAACACCCGCCACATATTGCCAACCTGCCCCAGATATTGTCGAAGTCGCATCAGAAGCTGGCCAGTCCGAGACGTCATATGCAACTTCAATTTCTAGCAGCAGCTGCTGCAGTAGACACGAGTTCAGTGTGCCACTTCCCCCTAACGGCAAATTTGCGTTCGAAGGGTATCCATTCAAATTCCCATGCTTCCAAATGATCGAAGTGCACGACAACCGCTCTTGGAAGTGAGTTCATTCACCCCATTCACGCATTCATATCAGCGGTCTTTGGTAACCAAAACGAATAGGAAGCATATTTTCGAAGATATCCAGCCATATGTTTGCACCTTCGAAGACTCTGAAGCCAGATCAGATGTTTGACAGCCAGGCGGAACGGTTCGAGCATGAGCTACGTCTTCACCGAAGGGAATGGTTCTGCAACGTGTGTGATGTTATACCCTCTACTGTGGTCCTTTCTGAAATGCATCTGAGAGAAAAACACGATGATCTGTTCGTTAAAGCCCAAGTTTTGGCAGCTGTTGATCGTTGCCAAAGAGCCATAACCACTGACCAGGATGTCCGCTCTGTGGGGAGGCTCATCCCCCTAACAAAATTCGAAGCCATCTTGCCAAACATTTGCAGGTATTGGCTTTGCTTGCTCTTCCTCGCTTGATCGGCGTTGACCTCGAAAACGCGGAACCTATTTCTGTTGATGCACAACGTCCAAGGATGAATAATGAGAGTTTGACGAAGTTTGAAGATCTAATGCCGAGGCCGTCTCAAAGAAGCGATGATACCGAGCTCAACATGGAAACAAATTTTCCGGATGCACATGAAGATATTACCGCACAATATTCTACCAGATCCACCTTCCCGCTCACAGTGGACGAGATTCCGGACTGTCTGCGCAAGGCCAGAAACAGACTCTCTCATGCAGCAGAGATGGACCACGACTCCACACGGCGATTCATCCCAGAAAGTAAACTTAAAAAGATTGTCGACGATCAGCTGCTGACGGAGCTACTCAAGGGATATGAGTGGGCACAAGGCGCGAATGTGGGCGAGATCCTTCGGCATTACCTGAAAGTGCTTTCAATTTTGATATGGATTGGCTGAGATGACTGGACTCTTACAAATTCTTTTTATCACGAACTCCCGCAGTGATAGCAGTCAGAGAGCGCTGCGATTATGCTCTCCCCTTTGATTGGGATGACACTACCGCTTCGTTTTTGGAAAATGATTATTTCAACGTGCGATTTAATAAGGAGCAATATATGTTTTTGCCGATCGTTATTAAAGAAGGGCAGATCGTGGAGAGTAACGAGCACAATCGCTTGCCATTCTTGGAAGATGGAACTATACTTAGTAGGGGTTCTTTAAAGAATTGGTTGCGCCTGGACACCTCGAGCTCGAGAATCAGGGAATAGCAATTTGAAGGCAAGTAAGACTCCATCCTGCCAATTGAGAGGTGATCCTTATCAAATTATGACGACAGGCACAAGTGATTGCCGTTAAACATATCCCTAGTATCCCTAGTAGCATCAATTACAACGTCGAATCTAATAACCTCAACATGCTTCGGCAATATCTGACAAAACATGAATGAATTATGATCCATCTTGGGGGAGCTACCATTGGCCGGAATTTCTACCTGTTTCACAATGTAACTAAAATGTATCTTCAGGTGTTTCTTACTGGCCATTACAAACCCTTTCAACACAAGAGCTTTCGGAGTCAGTGTCTCGATATTATTTCTCAGGTTTGTGGTTTAGCTAGTGGCTTGAAAGACCTACACGAGTTCTCCATAGATCTGGAAGGTTGGAAAGTTGAGTTCTACCATAGAGACCTCAAGCCAAAAAATATTTGGATAAAATACTGGCATCCAGCCGATTCCCCAGTTGGGACGTGGATGTTTTCGGATTTCGGCTTTTCAACCATAATCGATGTTGGTGACAATACTGGAATAGATGATAATAAAGAGGATATGGAGGAGAAAATTGGGATAGGGCAATTGCAACTTCTCCTGGCGGCTGTTGCCAAGAGCAGTTTCCCATCGTCTAAAGCAGTTACTGCTAAAAGAGGGAGTTCCACATTTGGACCTCCCGAATTGAAGGTGTCTAGGAGAAGCGACGTTTGGTCATTCGGGTGCATACTGAGTGTGGTCCTGACGTATATCCTAAGCGGAACAGATCTGGTGGAGCATTTTGACTATTTCTGCAGTAGAGATGACGATGGCAAAGAATGTGACGGCTACTTTTATAGACGGAAGATTGACAATACCGGATACGGCAGGTCACCCCAAATCAATAAGTGGTTTATTAAACTAAAAAACGGCTATAGCTATCCACATAACAAAACATATATTTCTCAATGCACAGATCTGATTTTGAATACTCTGGAAATTGAGGCCACCAAGAGACCAACGGCCAAAGAAGTTCACAAATAGCTAACGAAGATCTTCAACACAGTCAAGCCTTCGCCCAACCCAGAACCTGATACGAAGCCTTCACCACCCTTCCCGAAACCTTCTTTCCTTACAGCTCCAGAAGTATTCGTAGGGTTGCCGACAACTGAGGCTAGCGCTAAAGCTACAGGTCCTGCTAGCTTGATGCAACCCCTACAGCTCTCAACATCTCTGCCTAAAAGATCAAGGCTGCTCAAGCATCTCAACTAAAGCACCCTCACTCCAGTACGTCAGAACCCTGCGCGCCTCCGCTAGCCCTACCAATATCGCACCGTCTGCATTCGCCGCATTTTCGGTTGATGAGCCTATTATCACCACCACATTTTGCTCTTCGGGGGATTTTGTTGCATACGTCTCAGAAAACCGTGTGGGTTTATGTCACAAGCCCCCAGAGCAATGTTGGACTTTTAAGAAGAAGGATCTAAAACACCCATATAGCGACTATTACCTAAAGCTTAAGACTCCCCATGATGACCCAAATGGTGTATGGACGAATGCTCTCTTAGCGCCGAATTGTATTTGTCTCCGAGTTGCTGATTCAAATGCGCAGCTGTATATGAGTGGCATAGAATCGTTACGAGAATTCTCTGATCATGATAGATTGCCGAATCGACTGACTCTGCCTCCGATGACACAAATGAAATTATCCCACAAAAGAATGGTTATTCTCAACTTTTCTCCATTTTCATCTCTGCGGATTGGTTTATGCAGGCCGGATTGGTGCGTTTGTCCCCAATAGTCTTTGTTGAATAGAAGGTTGCTAACATCAATTGTTGAACTGTGATATTAGCCAACGTCTCAACGACTTCACGGAAATACCATTAACCGAGAACACTACTATTTATGATGCGTCATTCTCACCAAATGGTGATGTTCTCGCTGTGTTATCCAGATGCAGAGGAGGACAGATGGTCTGGCGAACGTGGGGCTTATCAAGGGCAATTTGGTGCCATTTACTAGAGGATCGTTCGATGAGGTAAGTATACTCTTAATTGGAATGATTTAATATCCTACTCATATATACATATTAACTTGGTATTTTATATAGGCCCCCATTATATGCGTCCCAACGATCATCCCATTTTCTCTGCTTCCGGGAATACTTACATTGGAAGACGGCAAAATACGGATTAGAAAAGACTCGAACCAAAGAGACTTTTCATACCATGTCGGTAATTTGACAGACGTTGTGGGAATCGTTCTTGGTCACCACAATCAAAATCCAGAATTATTTGCCATCACGAACCCGCCCTTGTTCCTGTAGCGAATTCGAAAACCAGGAGAAGCTTGGTGGTGCTGGGCTACGCGCCAGCGAGAAAAAAAGTTATTTGCAGTAGAACTAACTGAAAGTAACGTTAAACTAACAGAAAAAACATGAAAAAACGTAGCTCCAATCACTATATTTAACTCTTAAAATGTATTTTTTCAACAAAGCCACTTATATGGGATATCATAATAATTCTAGATCCATCCTGATCAGTATCAGCATCATGCGGTGTCATTAGTACTACTGCAGTATTGGTGGTTACACGCTCGTGAAACGTGGCCATGTTGGTGGGTGGACCGCGAGTGCGGTTGTTTTCCACTGTTGTCCGCCGAATCTAAAGCCGTCTAAACTAAAGTCGATTTTACAATACAAAATTTGAGCCTCATGAACTCAGATGAAAAGTGAACTACAAACCAATAGTTGGTTGTGACGTCAAACTTCAAAATTTGGTTTTTGACATTTATCTATGGAGGTGCTTTTTGCTAGAATTCACCACTACAGCAAACGCTTCCTAGCATAGCATATTTTTTTAATAAAGTGAAAGAGAATTTTTTCTCTATCATTTGATATAACTTTTGTAGAGAAATTGGTGGGTGGTATGCTGGAGGCAGATGCAATAAATGACCTGTAGTGAGGTTGATGTCTTGAAACTCACCCCACAGGCACTTCCAAATGTTGGTTGCAACCAATCACAAACTATACAATTTCAACAATTGGGTAACCGAACGCGCCTAAACTCTTTATGCATGCGCAAATGTCTACAGAATATTATACTTAAGTAAGTACTGGTACTTATGTACTAGAGTACATATGTACGAGGACTGAGCCCGACAGGTAGCAGTTCGGAGTGTGGTTAGTACAGGTACCTACACGCCGAGGGTTCCGACTCCGGAGTTCCAGAAATACATACATGAATCAATAGAGCTAACCTGAACAAAAGACAGCAGCAATTAGCGGAAGTAGCACATGTATACGTATGGGAACTACATATATTATTAGGTTCGAGATTACTTCCTGTTCTGACATATTTCGGCCTGCAGAGCTAGAATTGCGGTGCTTATTCCCAACTCCTTGTCATCCGCCAAAACTCTCAACACACGCCAATCTCTCAAACACTGCTGAAGGGCAGGTATGTAATGCAGAGGTGGAAGACTAGACAAAACCTCATACTATAATTATAGTGTATCTGCACTGGTGAACTGCCCCCTACGACGCGTTGGCAACGTTTTAACATTGGGGAGAGTCGACTCGCGACGGTAGCTACCGTTATGTGTTACGAATATCATTATAAAGTATGGACTTCGGTGATCAACATCCACACAAGAACCCCAGTTGCAACCGCAAAATCAGTTGATACCCGTCATATCCCTAACTCCGTCATACCTAGAGGTACAGACCGTCCCGATTCGAGCTATTATGCCTAAAAGCCTGTTTGGCGTGCGAACAGCAGCCTTCTGGAGGATTTTTTGGTGGTGGGAACAATAAGGTCGCGAACGGCCGTTAACATTCAACCCGATGACAGTTGCTAACACCAACATCGTTATCCCGCAACTCCGACCGCGACCGTTAGAGTAGAGTAGATAGAGACTATAAAGTCAAGCTTTTCCAGTAAGCATTTAGTGTGCTCGTCTTTAGCTCAATTAGGTTAATCAAGGTTCAATGATATGTATGGATTTCTCGCGCTTTGGCGTTGTTTGTGTGACTAATGAAAGTTTTAGAGAATGCAAACCGCGGAGCTTTGACAGCCCCCTGCTGAGGGAAGATCTGATTCCTCAACTCTAGTACATGAAAAGCTTTTTGATTCATTAAATGTCTTCCAGATTGTATCCGGAGCTCTAAAGTCTGTCGTGGAACTCCACATTGAAAATAGAAAAAGGGTTGATAATAGCTACAGATACCCATATAGTTATTCTTCAGGACCCTTCTCCCCTGCCTTTTTGAGCTCCAAGCATGCTGTTATTTTACCCTTCGGATTCCCTCTCTGAAAAAACCATGGATACCTCGCAAAAAACTGATCGATATCCTTCTCCGCCTTCTCGACGTCACTCGCCATTATCTCCACCTCACCAACATCATGCCCAAAGTCCGTCGTATCCAATACAACATTAAACTTATCGTCTGCAACATAATTACTCCGATACGTAGTGAAGTCGCAGAACACTTGCAACCCAAAATTCTCGCATTCCGCAGTGTATCCGGGAACGTATCTAGACACGATACTGCGGATCTCAGGGACGGACGTAATTTCGTTGTAGGCGGCCTTCACAAAGCCACCCCTAATGTTGACTTTTGCCTCCCAACTCTGGTCGCGCTTACGTATCCAGATACCATTGTTGGCAAGTATTTTTGAAGAGTCGAAATAGGTGTCGCGGAATGTAGAATTTCCTTTGTGAACGAGAGAGCGGAACGGCGGGAGGCCACGGTTGGAATGGAACTGGGTGAGAAGCGAGCGGCTGAATACGAATTTACGCTCCACTTCGTAGAGGATTCCCATTTTGAACAGCTCCGATTCTGACAAGTAGCTACTGAACTAGCGGACGATTATTAGCTTACTGCACTACAAACACCTCCCCCACCAAACTATACCTAGCTCAGTCCAAACCGTTAAAAGAATTACTTTGCAGAGACACAAGTATGGCCTGGCCGGCAGAAATGGAGGATGGTGGATGCGTGACGGCGTTGATTGTTTGTCGTCGAGGACTTGTCGTCTTGTCGCGTCAAGGACAACATCACGCGTAGCACTCCGACGGAAATTACTACTCCAGAATACATGCATATTGCTGTATCACCTCACTGCTTATGTATCTACCCTATATGTGTGTGACTCTGTTGTGGGCTTTACCCTGCGCCTGCGCGCACACACGACGTACTTGTGGGTGAGGAGGGTACGACTTGGATCCAAAGAGGGCTAAGGGGACACCTGAAGCTCACACTGGAGATGTACTGGGGAAAAGGAGTTAGATATGCCATGGCTGCAAGCGGCCGAATTTAATATGATTCAAACAAAACAAAAACACGACGTACTTGTGGTACGAACATCCCACAATAGTACCAAGTTAGAGTAACATTCATCTTTAATGATTAGACCGTTAATCCGATCCGCCTCAACTATATCTAAATCCAGAGTGTGCTCAAGGGATCAATACAACCCAACGAAATTCCCGTTTCAATGTTACTCTTTCTTACAAAACCCTCCTCTAAGTGGACTCTATCTCCGTACCAGCTTTACTACCCGGATATTTCTACAGCACACCCTACATTAGCACAACAAGGCCGCCACAACTCATAAGACATTTGCACGACGAACCTCTGCGATGAGATCTTTGATTACGATATACGCGTCTTGTAGAGGACCTTCGCAGTCAATCTTGCATGGTTCCGGTTAGTTAGCTAGTGTGTTTCAATCAACCGCATTCTTGGGGGAGCATTACAGTAAAAACCTGGCTCTCCTGACGCAAGTACTCAATAACCGGCATAGTATCTCGCAGAAACCCATCAACTCGAAGATTGAAAATCGACCTGTCATCGTCGAACCTTCCTTCTTTTCCGAGCCTACCCAAGACTCGCTTCTGCATGACGTCCTTTGGAGCGTCAAAGAATAGAGTGAATCGGCTTTTGCAAATCTAAAGACAAATCAATATCTAACCCCACACAACATGACCCGTACTAAAGGGGATAGAAGGCAATACACACCTTTTCAAACTCCACCACCTGATCCATCGACCTCGGAAACCCATCCACCAGAAACTTCTTCTGCCCATTCACCGTATATTTCCCAAATTCTCTCAGAAGCACCCCGTTTGAAAGATATGGCGGGACAAGCCCACCTTCCTTCATACGCTGCTCGATCATTTCGCGGTGAGGAGAAGATGGATCTTTCATTTCTTCCCGAAGGAGGTCGCCAACAGAGATGTGCGTGAAGCCAAAGTCCCTGGAGAGTTTGGTGCATTGGGTTCCTTTTCCGACTCCGGGGCCGCCTTTGAGACTAATGTTTTAGTATATCTAAATATACCACTAGACGTGGGAGGCACCTAGGACGTAAATGATGTCCAGCTCTTGCAGTGCGGTTTTGCTAAGGTCGAGATCTTCGCTGTTGAAGGCCATGATGGATGAAAGTGGAGGGAAGGGTGAATGTAGGTCTACGGTCTTTCAGGCAAGAGAGATAAGCCACAAAGCCACCCTATTCAAACAACCTTAACGGGCGGTTTGCATTTCATGTACATATTACAAAGCACTTGCCCCCCAAGCTCTTGTGCCGTACGAGTACATGGCACGGACTGCATTGGAGCCCAATCACCCAACTAGCTGGCGCGTGGTGCAGTTAGGTACAGTGAGGAGTTGGCTCTTGGAAGACATTCTCTAGCTCTTTTGGCGTTTTCGACCGAATGTTTCAGTTCGTTCAGCACCCTGAATCATCTCCGCAGCAAACCATGAAATATTGATGGTTTGAAGGAGAGAAGGGAGTATGTCTGACGTTGACGATTTCTGAAAAGCTGCAACTGTGAGTCAACATTATCGGGATCGATGTTGTGCAACCATGATTGTCACATCATCACTCATCACCTTACACTAACCATTACCCCAAAAGAACCACCGGCAACAAGAATCTCAGATCCATGCAATGTTGAATATGTGAACGTGACCACTATTCGACGGATTGGATGTTAGTTAGCCAATGCAAAACACACAGGCACCACAAATTGTGTGGTTAGTATATATGCGTCTGTATCTGTTTCTCTCAAGCAGTACTTTCCACCCATCTAACAGAAAAACGACCATCTCTTCATGATGTTATTCAACACGACCATATTTCTCTCCATTCTCGCTACACTTATACTATTCTATCTAGCGTCGACCGTAGGACGAAAGAAACTCCAAATCCGGCGACACCGCATCCCACTCTCCGTCAATTACCACTTCTCCCGCAAATGCAACTACGAATGCGGATTCTGCTTCCACACTGCCAAAACATCCCATGTCGCCTCTCTCGAGGAAGCCAAACGAGGTCTTACCCTTTTGAAGGAAGCCGGTATGAAAAAGTTGAATTTCGCCGGCGGAGAACCTTTCTTATATCCTAAACTACTGGGAAAGATGTTGCAGTTCTGTAAAGAAGAGCTCAAACTTGATTCCGTTTCTATCGTCACCAATGGAAGCCATGTTACTGAGAAGTTTCTCCGCGAGCACGGGAAATATATCGATATCCTAGCGGTTTCGTGCGATTCCTTCAACGAGGACACAAACGTCTTCATCGGCCGGGGGAAAGGAACTCATATCCAGAAAACCGGGGAGATATCACAGCTATGTCAGCAATATGGAATCATGTTCAAAGTCAATACCGTTGTCAACAGGTTCAATTTCAAAGAGGACATGAACGAAAGCATCCAACAGCTGAATCCGTTCCGGTGGAAGTGTTTCCAAGTGCTAGTTGTGGAGGGAGAAAACAATTCCCCATCGTCACTACGAGATGCGAGTTCTTTCCTCATTACTGACGCAGAGTTTCGGGAGTTCTGTGATAAGCATTCACACAATAGCTTCTTCGTCCCGGAGTCGAACGCTCTCATGAAAACTTCCTACCTTATCCTGGACGAGTACCTACGGTTTCTAGACAAAGATTCCTACACTACCTCGAGGTCGATATTGGATGTGGGTGTTCAGGCTGCGTTGGAAGAAGTGGTATGGGATGAGGAATCATTTGTGGCAAGAGGAGGTATCTACGATTGGACTAAGCCCAAAGAAACACCTGGATCGTGTGGGGCTGAGGATTTGGATTGGTAACTGTCACAGGTGGTGTACGAGCCTCTGAGTGTAAAACATAACATGACTCCCTTCAATGGTTTCAATTGGCTGATTTTTGCCACTACGACAGGTGTATATACAACCAAACGAGGGGTATAGTTTGTGTGAAGGCTTTGTTTTAATATGAAGGTCGAACGTACGTCAAGACCAACAGCATCTTGGCTAAGGTTTGTATATACCGGTTACTGTATAATTTCTGTGATGTTCCAAACGCTTGGGGCGCGCGGTTGGAAAGAAGAGTGAGGCTTGTTTAGAGCGATATTGATGAGGTGGCTAGCAGGGGTTGTTTTCTCCTAGGGTTCTTTGTCTGTTCTTAGTTCTTTGAGGAAGTTGTTGCATTATGCCTCTACTATTCTTACCTTGTGATACGCCGCTTGCTTTTTGATGGAGGCGGGAGTTTCAGATATTATTATCTCTTTGAACGGCGTTCGTGTATATGTGACCGCATATGGATTGACCGGTATTCCGCATAAGTACACCACGATGGATTTGTGACTACATATGGCCTGGATTGGCCACACACATACATTCACATGTGCACATGTATCCAAACGTATGCTAATGTATGCTACCACTTGTGTTGGTTTCCTCACCTGCACCAATTTTGGTTAGCCTATGATGGACTCAAATCTTACCGACGGCAGATTCCGCGGTGTCGTACTGAGTGGTTTTATTAATTCATGGTTCTTAGTGTCCTCTTCTGAATATTCCATTCAATTCCAGAATCCCAATTACATCACAACTATCTCATATTTCCCGATGCGGCATTTTGGGTTTTTTTTCGACAGTGCCCGATAGCGGGAACTTGGAACTTGTCGGATGCTGCCCCTACTAGCTAGCGTTTTCCCGGCAATTCGAAATCTATGGTCCTAGCCTTTCCAAGTGCACACTAAGAACGGTTTCAAATGCATATACTCGTTCTGGGGCATTTATGATTCAGCCCATCGCGTGGCGAGATGGATATATCTCATCTGAATCCACACAACATGCATATCCTTCCCTCGGTACAGAACCGCGTTTGGAGATATCGCTCTTGCTGAGAAGATGAGGTTGAAAAAAGATTTCGATATATCATGTAACACGTAAGCTAAATCGATCTGGCTCAAGACAACTTTAGTTGAACTGCGGCCCGCTTAGTATGGCGCTCGGTAGGGTGCGCTAAGAGTGGCCTTCTAGGCACCTATGGAACAGGTGTGTTCTTCCCTGGTCTATAGGCCAGACGTATTCGTCTCATGCCAATCCCGGCAGCCGATTTGTTGGTTGTATTATGATCATATTCAGCGCTTCTTTCAATATTCGCCCTAATCCAGCAACTTCTAAGATTCTAGCTGTAAATTCTTCTCTCTGATGTCACAAATAAATTAGGTAGCTAAACAGATCCCATTAATCACAAGGTACAGACTGTATTTATGTTGCTTACTATCCTTGTCTTGGCCGTGGTACGGTGGTGATACCTGCTTCTATCCCCAGAACTCTAGTCCAGTTATATTACGGACGCTTACTCGAGTACAGTATGATACGCTGTGGGATTTTGGTTCTGACGCTGGTCACTTTGACTTAATTGTAGCTACTGATTGTACATACATATACAGGCTATATAGTTCTAGATCTGGATCTCTCCATCCAGAGATGTTTGCTTTCGAAGACAGTAATCTTTCCGGCCTATATGTACTTCCAAAACCCCATCGATATCTAACTCTCCTCTCCACCCTGTGTACCTCCCCTCCCCCTCTAGGTCTTCCCTCCCCCTTATGAAAAATAGATTTTCTTCACATCCACAGCAAGCACCAGTCCAAAAACCACCACCATCAGTAACCCCACTACTACACCCACTGCCTGCACCTCCCACCCCCCAGCCATCGCCTTCCCTCTCAACAACGTCCTCTGCCAATGCCACCACCTCACCCACCCCATCACGCTCACAAATATTGCACACACTATTAGCGACGCTGCTAATGGTTTGCCAAGGACGTAGAACCCGAAATGTGGATCTGGATGGGGGGCGTGTTGAAGGACTTGAAGTTGGGCGATGAGGACGCTGAAGAAACAGAGGACTAGTGACGTGCGGTGGTAGGAAAGGTAGGTGCGTTCTAGGGCTACGGGAAGTTAGTAGGGCGTGGGGTTGCAGAAATAATCGGGCGTGTTAGATACAGCAGCGGGGCGAGCCGCCGCCGCAGTGGTGGAATCGAAATGTGACATGGAATTTTCTAAGAAACGCTAGAAAGTCCGGGGAAGCAGCAGGGAATCCTTACCGAGATGGTCTCTCGCCTTAAATCCAGGAATCACCACTGTAATATGGTTACTCCAAAACCTCGCGAACCGAGACTCCTTCTCTGCCTTCTGTGGTTCTTCGTCGACATGGACGTCATCATTACCTGTGGGGATTTCCTCAACTCTAGGCCCGCTTCGAATCGGCTGGATTTGCAGCTCAATTGATTCGCTGTCATCGGGTGTCGCTGGGGAAGTCAAGATCGACGACACGAATGATGGCGGCGATGCGGCGGAGTTGAACATTTGATTGTGGTGGAGCGAAGAGGAACATAGGAAGAAGCTCGAATGCAGCTCTCTCTACTGAAGTACTGGGCAAGAAAGAAAAAAAAGCTCTACTGCGGTGACTTCGACTGGCTTCGGAAGGTTATCGGCTACAACCCTGTTATTCGGGACATCGATTTGCGGCTACGACTGCATGGAAGGGGGAAAGGCAACGGCGCCGAATAGGATTTTGAGGTGATAAGGCTTGTTTTCACGCAGTTGTGACGAAGACAAGATAGTGGTGGCAGGAGAGTACGTAAATACCTCACGGCAAAGAAGATTGAGAAAAGACCGAGAATACGTTTTTTGTCCGACCAGGTTAATAGCGGTTTGCGACTGATATCCGCTTTGGGCGACAGGGTTTCTTGGCAACAGTTGCGGGAATTCTTAATCAGACTCAACCCATCCCTCAAGCTCGTGCGAAATCTAAGGATCAGGCGAATATAGCTGAATGATGAACTGGAGTAATAGGTCATGACTAGTGCTCAGAATATTAGAAGTATGATGAGTTTCGTCCTATCTCATACCATTGGTGTGTAGTAGTTACCCCTCCATGGCGAGACCTGCAGCCGAACCCGAGAAACGTCAGCCATACAAAATACGGAGAACATTTATCTGAAATCAAAGTATTCTCCGAACGTGATGGTTGTGCAGTTTACATGTCTTGTAAAGCTGAACTAGATCTGTGACATCTTCACACGTATTTTTATACATAGATCTCACCACGGGATTTTCTACACACGCGGTAATGTCACTTGGCTCGTAATTTTTTGGGTCCAGCCCTCTTTCTTTGGAATCGCCATTACACTCACGCATGATGTATCACTCATTCAACTCGCAATTCAGGTACTATATAGGGAGGAGCCGTGTGCGTGTATATGTATTAATATGCATACCGATGATAGAAGCAAGATAGAATCTCAAAGCTATTTATACATACTACCCGTTAGGTCGGGTCTCAATCCCAGCTGCACATACTCAAACCACCCGCAGCTCTTCACTTCCAGAAATAACATAAGACCCAGTTTCCACCATTAGAAGATCCAGAGACCATCACAAAGGATTCTACACGTAACATCCATAATTCCCGATGCGGCCATGGCCAGCACGTTGAGTCGACAGAGCGTACACCCCACAAAGTACATTTTCGTTTCTTTCAACTCGCCCGCGATTTATTGTACTCGTTGTTCATCTTGAACCACACGACAGACATCCTGAGAACACTACAAACTACAATTACCCCCCAAATCTCCATCCCAACTCTTCCGCTCACACCCACATCATCTTCTTGCACCTTCCTACACACATTCGTACACAATGACGACCACCACCTGTCCTGCCTGCACCCTCCCTGTAACCCGCCAAAGCAATATCTCCCGCCTCCTCCCCTGCAACACCAAATTCCACCTAAAATGTTTCCAAACGGATTCTCCGTGCATCTGCCCCGTATGCCGGGAGCCGGTCGAATTTCTAGAGATTCTGTTCCCGGTTGGAGCTACGACGGCGCAGGCGAGGCTATGTTTGAAAGATGCGGGCATTGATGAAGAGAGAGTGACGGTGTTGATTGAGCAGGTTGGGGAGGAAGGGGAGAAGGAGGCGTGGAAGGGATTGGAGAAAGAGAAGAGGTAGGTATCTTGGAATTTAGATGAAAGAGGACTTCTATGGAAATTGCATTTAGTCAGTAGTTATGTAGCTAAATCAGTTCTTATATCGCATACAATCAAGTCGCAAGAAACAACAACCTATCACTCTCAGCCCAGCCAAATCCCACACCGCACGTACAAAGAAACTCACAGCAGCAACATCTCCACCCCCATCGCCACTCTTCCATTCCTACACTTTCCAACACTAAGCCAGTCATGAACCTCCTGGTTAGCGCAATTACTCTGCAAATACTCTGCCGCGAGGTTAAAGAATGCACATAACGACCCCGTGTAGAATAACAGGAGGAAGGCGTCGGTGAGTAATATGAGCAAAGGCATGTTGGGCACGGACGAGACGTGTGGGTAAAGATGTGGGTAATTGAGCGCGATGTAGATGGCTGTGAGGAGGCCGGTGGGGGCCCTGGGGGCTGTCAGTAGGGAGAGCCGGGGGAGTGAGAGTTAGTACCATCCCGGGTTGACTGGGAGGTCGGCGGCGAAAGCACCGATGGAGATTAACGCGGCGAGGAGCTGGAAGAATCGCAAAATCTGGTACGGTAAGTTTTTACAGGGGGAATCGAGGAGGGGAGACACACGATGAAGGGGGCGAAAGGCCATGGTTTGGTGGTTGTGAGTGCGTCTCGCAGTTTCATCTTAGGATACAACTCTACCAGGTGTAACTGCGAGGTTCAAACCCCACAGTCGAGGTGAACGGGTTGTACAGTAAAAAGAAATCATGGTCAATAATTCGAATGAGAAGAGGAGCTGACCAATCGGATTCGCACCTGGTTGCATGCAACCGCCCCATTCACGATAGCCTTATTTTAGTGAGGCTATTCCCTACGATATTGATGTGGATGACAGTAGAGGAAGAGAATAGATGAGGCGGGATCAATTAGTTTGCGAAATTACTATAAATAAGGCAACTGAGTCCGGAAATTCTGCGTGTAAAAGTTACCTTTCAAAATGTCTAGCAAACTACGAAATTCTAAAGGTTCCTGTCTTGATCAACAAAGGGCTGGTTATCTCTGAATTATCACCCTCGTGCTGCACCCCGGAATCACCTCTATACGGTTAATCTAAACCCCAGTATAGCCCCAACCAACCGCCAGCGTCTTCTTTTGTCGCTCTCATGAACGGGTATCAGTACATTGGTCAAAACCGATGAGAAAGGTAATGAAACGAAATGGCAGGTGAAGGTGTTTTTCCCAGCTGGAACGACGGAGACTGAGGGGATGAGGTTTTTAGAAGAGTCCGGAATACCCGAGGATTGGGTGACGATTATGATTGAGGAGTTGGGAAAACCGATGCTGGAGAGAAGCGAGTATGAAAGCACCTAGGATGGAGAATTCATGTTTGGGGACTCAAGAGTGGGTGTTTTTGGGATTTGTGGAAGAGCTGGGGAAAATAGGTAGCTATAGTGGATGAAACTGAATTGGAAGAGCCAGTCTCATAATTTTGAGTTTATCTGGGAGTTGAAACTGCATTAAGTTTCGTTCGAAGCAGATGCCACTAACTACTCATATCATAAAAACGGTTCAAAGACCAGTCGTAGTAGACCGCAACAAGAGTTAGGGCATCTGTGTGCGTACATAAGGACGCACTTGTTCATATCTAGTTCTTCATGGAGAGCTCGAGACGAAGTCGGACTTATATTAATATATTTATGCATACTCGAATGTTCGGCTCTACAACTCTTTAAGACACGATCCATGCTGAGTGAACCTATTCTCAGTTAGGTCACCTCCCTGACTGAAATCCTCGCTCACCCAATGCACGAGGGTTTCAGAAATATAAACGCACTTGCAGATCAAAAACGTAACTGCAAGCTCCTTCTTGGCATTTTGAGGGTTTAAAGTTCTTCTGACGAGTGCGACTCGGTGATTGGTCACTTCAATAGCAATCTCTTCTTGGCGACGCGTGCGCACTAAAGCTGTCGCGTCTCCCAGCTAACTATTTCCACTTCACCATCATATCCATCATGTCCAACACCGCCATAGATACCACTTCTATAGCCTCCGCTGTTGCTGCTCCTACCGCTTCTATGATGACATCGAAACCCGTCCCCAAAGTCACGCCTTATCAAGAAGTTCGCCTCCCAGTTCCCCTACTTCCACAACACCATGAACTAACATGCCGCGGTGCAGAAAGTTTACGCCCTCCTCCGTCAAATCCCCGCCGGGAAAGTCAGTACCTATAAGCAGCTGTCGGATATTCTGGACTCTTCTCCGAGAGCTGTTGGCGGGGCTTTACGTAGATCTCCTTGTCACCAGTTACCCACGTGGTCACGCTAATGGATATCACGCCTCCAGGCAAAAACCCTTTCGCCCCAGAGGTTCCCTGTCACAGAGTCATCGCATCGACGGGATATATCGGCGGATTCATGGGAGACTGGGAGAAAGTTCCATCAGGTGTGAATTGCGACAAGAAGCTGCAACTGCTGAAGAAGGAAGGTGTGGATTTTGATGAACGGGGTATGTTGAAGGATAAGAGTAGACTATGGGGGATTTCCAGGTTTAAGTGTCAAGAAACGAGGCAGGGGTAGAAAGGGGGTTCGTTGGAGTTCGTTTCACTTTTAGCCATTCTTTGGCTTGTTATACCTTGTGCTGTATTGCTTATTGTTTTAGAAATTCGATTATGCCCACGGGCATTCTAGATTCCCAACTAGAAAAAACGAGAGTGAAATCATTTGCATCATAATACTACGCAATCGCATTCCAAATCTTCTGCCACATTGTCTTCGGCTCTACTGGCGGGTTGCGCCTCTCGTACTCATCCACCTCCGCCTTGCCAGTAAAAATATCAATCTCGCTTGCCTTCACCATTCCCTCGAACCCAAACCAATAGGCGTAAATCTTGTGGCCGATAAAGGGGACAACGAATAGGAGGATACCGCAATACTGCAACTCATTAGCTTCGCTCCTCTCCAATTCGTACCGTGACTCACATCTGCGAAAAACGACTTAACAGTGAATTTAAAAAAGACGTCAAACCCGCTGATGAGGATGAAGAAGAAAGTCAACGCAGCGCCATAATATGCAGCATACGGCATGAAAATGGAATGAAACGGTAGATCCTCAGTTTTGACTCCCTGTGACAAATACGCCATCCTAAAACGAATTGTAGCCAGGAACAACGTGAACCAGTTAAACAGCGACGACAATGTAGTGACGTTCATGAACCACTCAAACACTTTTGCGGAGTTCTCGGAAACAACCATAAAACTGAGGAACGTGGTGGCGAAGACGGCACAGACGGCATACATTGGTATACCGCGTTTCGAGCATTTTGCAAAGATTTTAGGCGCGTTGCCAGTTATTGCTAGTGCGTAGAGGTTTCGCGAAGCTGAGTACATGAAGCTGTTTCCGCAGGACCATGCAGAGGATAGAATTACGGCGTTGATCAAGTGTGGAAGTCCGTGGATTCCGGCATTGACAATTGCTGCGACCCATCTGCGAGTGTAAAGTCAGAGCCAAGCACAGTAATGAAAGGTTGGAATTGTACGAACGGAGACACAGCGGCACCAGACTTGCCCTGCTTCAATGCAGCCGTCAATCCTTTATCGTTGTATGGTACCAGCACACCGATTGCAAGGACACCGAAGACATAGAAGATAAGCACCCGCCAGAATGTCCTTCGAACGGCCTTAGGTATATTTCGTCTAGGATTCAGTGTTTCGCTTGCCTATTGTTGAAAATGGTTGTCAGAAAAATCCAGATTATCGGCCTAGAGGACAGGAGGTTCATGTCATAGATAGTAGAGTGGGATATTTACCGCAACGCAGATGACTTCCGATCCGCTAAAAGCAAAACAAGCATTGACAAACGATTTGAGAAAGCCACAAAACCTTCCTCGGGCGCCAGCAACCAAGTATTCATTCATTGCTCCCGGATTCTTCCAGTATCTGAACCCAGTCCTATCATGATGCGGACCGCCGCCCAAGAAGAGAATGAATGCCATAAAGAGGAGTCCTATGATTGTAATAATCTTGATACTCGCAAACACGAACTCCGCTTCTCCGTAGCCCTCGACAACCCAGATATTGAGGAGGAATATGACGCTAGATAATGCACGCGTCAGACATTATCTTCCGTGCGAACACATTTCTCAAAACTTACCCAATGATTAATATCACCCATGCTGCTTTCGGTGTGTCCGTCGTCCAGAATTCAATCAATGTTACGGCCGCGGAAACTAGTCCACGTGTTAATACCCGAATATGAAACCCCAAGCCCCCAGGAAGAGGCTGACGAAAATGCAGCCGCATATGGAGAGAAAAGGCGACGAACCCTCAGCACATACTACAATGGTTAATTAACACAATGTCACCGAGTTGGAAAATTAGGCCATGCATACCAATTAACGCAGCACCCAATGTATAATTCCATCCCATAGCAAATCCCCAGGAAGAGTCCAGGTACCGATACGCATAAATCGTCAAACCACCCGGAATCGGGAGCCAAGTCGTCATCTAACGAATTAGTCAACCGAACGGAAATCGATGGTATCGCGCGGGAAAGGTTTACTTCTCCAATAGCCAGCATAAGACTGTAGATCACAGTTCCGACGATCGTATATGCCAGCAAGATACTGAGCGGGCCAGCCCTGACAAGGGCAGATCCTGTACCAACAAACAATCCGGTTCCGATAATGCCTCCGATTGCGATGAACTGCACATGGCGCGCCTTTAGTCCACGTCTAACGTGTCCGTATTCCTTCTCGTCGACAACCCCAGTGTATGCAACCGCCTCTTTCGAGTCTCCATTTTCAAGATCGGAGAGAGAATCTGCCTTTTGGAAGACCTGCTGGTCCTTGGCGTCCATGATGAATAGTTGCAACCGTGAAGGCTTCGAAGCTTCTTTCCAGAAAAGCTAAGGAAGAGAGGGGGAACGGGGGGAAATTACCGCATTATGTACTCTCGGGGTCTTATTGGTAGAGCCATTATGTTTTGGTCCATTGGCCCTGAGTTGCACACGTTTAAATGGCCTACCGTTATACCACCAACCTTGAGGGACGCGAATCAAGGTGAATCCTAGCAAAAATAAACTGTCGGTATATTGAACGCTGTAACCACTCACACAATTTTCAGCACCCCATCCCATCCATCGGTGGTAAAAGTTATTCAAAACCTTATGTTGATGAATTGAGAACAGGTAAGCCTTGGAAGGCAGTTTTGACAGGTTACTCTTTGCGGAGTAGTTTCCGCTTTGGGCACTGCGCTTTTGATACAGCAGCAGGCGGCTATAATTGGAAGCATATGAAACATTTCTTTAAATGTGATCAGTCGACCTACAGAGTGGATGTTGTTACAAAGTGTCGTCACCGCCGCGCCCTACGCACTTGAGGTTTAATAACTGATAGATATGCAGTAGCTTCCACGCACTAACTATAGAATTGCGGCTGAATTACTGGCTTTCGAAGATGCAACACCAAAGGGTTTTAGGCACCTCTGTTGAGTTCAGAAAGAAATGCCCCCAGAAACACCCAAAGGATTTCCAGTCCGAAAGCCCTTACTGTATCACTTTGATAAGGCAGCCGCACAGTACGGTCCCAAAGTACTCAATCCATAGTTAAATGATTGATTTTCCATATGATACCTTGAGTTGCACATGCAAACAGGGTCCTTAAGACACCTGTCCAAATGTACCGTTAACAACGCCTATTACCAGTAAACACGGTCTCGGTGGTACATCTACTCGGTAATATATATTGCATACACCACCATTGTAGAATGTGGTACGATAACTTTATTGCGTTTATCACTAGACGAAGATCATGGCTAGCAAGCGAAGCTATTCTGTCGAAGTTCCTCGGTTAACATTTCACCTAGCAGAATGAACCTACGCTAGAACTTTCGTATTCAAAGTTAATATAAATATTTATCTTCTAGCGTTTATGTATAAATGTATTTTCTCTGCCATTCGGCTGATTTTATTGAACACAAAAGCCGTTACAGAAGGCACGTGCATCTGCAAAGGCATTCTCCCGTCTGCCGGATTGATATCGCTGTAATAAGTTTTTCTTTTTCGCCTTTTTCTTTTCTAAACAAACCAGGCGAAGCTTGATCATGAGGTGGAAATAAGCCTTCCCCTAGAACTTAAGCTGATTTTTATTGCCGCAGCAGCTGAAAATCGTGCCCAGCGATCAATTTAGCGCCTAAGGTTCATCCATGGAGTACTTATACGCCTTGCCGATTCTGTGGGAGAGTCTTGAAACATATATATATGCAGTACTTATACGCCTTGCCGATTCTGTGGGAGAGTCTTGAAACATATATATATGCAGTACTTATACGCCTTGCCGATTCTGTGGGAGAGTCTTGAAACATATATATATGCAGTATGGTACGAGTTAGGCAGATGCGCAGGGAGGGAGGGATATTGTTCTCTGCATGTTTGATATATTAGAGTTGGTGGAACATAATAGACGATTCGAGGGAGAGGCGAGCGACAGGATCCAAGATGCAAGTTTCTTGGTGTAACTGGTAATATTCTATATCGTAATCTTAGGATCGCTGGAATGACCGCTCACATGCAGAAAGTGCACATTGTTGATGGGGGGGCTGGGCTGTAAATAAGTCGATCCGATAAGGGGTGATCATTTGTTTCGTGATCATAATGCATCACCACACCATTAGAGTTAGAATTAATTTCTCATCGTATCATCTCGTATCAAACAGTTCGAATATCAGCATTGGCCAAATTTTCAATATCAGTGCGTTTCCCAGATACGAGCAACCGTGTGATGAGAAAACCGATCTGGGCACGAATGTGTGGCTGATCAATACCTTTCGGCTTCCTTCGCTCATGCTCAGTGTGGTTGGTTTAAATTGCTAGCAGCAGGTGAAGTCCTACCCGACGAGGCCAGCGCTAGAAACTACCGGTATAAAACTAACTACTGAAAGAGTCAAGTTTGCATGGTCCGAATCAACTGATGATCAAGATGCCGGGCGGGAGAAGCCGTTGGAAGATTTTCTGAAGAATATGGAAGCACAATGCAATGGAAGTCACTTGACTGTAATGTGCAGAGCGGCTGAGGATTCAAACCAGTCATCATCAACCTGATACTCAGCCGTCTGCACAGCGTACATACACATCTTTAAAAAAATTGCTTGTAAGTGGTTGAACGGATTTAGCACACATAACCGGTTGCAATTGAAAATTGCCTTAGTCCACAAAATAAGGCTTATTTTTCATTGGGACGCCTTTAGCTGACATTGATCTGGGGCCTTAAAATTTGCCTAAAGCGGAAATTTATTTTAGGAAATTAGGCCTTTAGTCAGCCAAGCGCCAGCTCAAGCATGCCAAGGCTTACTTTTGCATTACCCAAAATAATCACTTAATTATATCAAAATGTAAGCTATCTCTACCTACATGTATTTGTATAGCAACATTTGTCTAAGGCTCAATACAACCAGGAAAAATAATCAGGCTCTGTTATGTCGTAGAGGACACCTCAAAGAACAACATTACAGGGCCCTTTTAATTTTTCAACCTTTTTTGGTGGTGTGATTCGACGCTAAACATGAGGCTTAAAGTGCACCGGAACTAGACGTCCCCAACTGCAGTGTTTTGTAGAGATCTAACGGTTGTTTGTAAATGTTCGGCAATAACATATTGCTAGTGGCGGGGAAAGTTTCGGTACTTGGACTGCATTGACACTTACATATTGCACAATTGCTGCTGACCAGTGGCGTTGATGGAGGTTTTTTCAACATTTCCTGATCATGAGTTCCCATACGATGTGTTGGTGCTCGAGTATGGCACAATTATGGTTGAGGCGGTACCACCCTGCCATGAAACACTGACCGATGACAACCCCCAAATAGATGGACGGGCAATGAAGCCTGATAATTACTTATCGGTGACTAAAACATAATTGGTGTCCTAGCCTCGACTTTTACCATCCACTGCTGCCTCTTCTTTCATCTATAAACTCGAGAGACTCACCGGGTTGCCTGCACAGCGGTGTGGCGATGTTTCAAAACGTAGCAAGAACTGAAGAGCAGACCGGTAGGAGTGTCGGGCACGAGGCTGGTAGGGAAATTATGAATAGTCAACCAAGAAATTCGGTATCATTAAGAGGGAATGTACGCTGTTATCAACGTTAGGAACGGAAAGCGGAGCTGAGGCTAAAAAAAACCACGAATATTTTTAGGACGTCCATGACTTCATCTGTCGGTATAGTACACCAGATCTTCATGACCGGCAGTGTAGTAGGACCTTGAAGCAATAAAGAAACTTCAATGCATGTTCTGTCGCTAAGAATAGACACCCTCTCATGTTCCAATCATAGTCGCTAGTATCAGTGCTAACACTTCTATTGTAAAAGCACCCCTCCTACTCCACCTCTCTCTTCTCTCCCCCTCCTACTGTCTCCCCTTCCCCTTTTCCGCCAACTTCCCAGGCCTATCACTCTTTTCCAACCCTCCCTTCCCACTCCCAAAAATTCTATACCCCGCACTCCCACCTCCAAACATAGTCCCGTCCTTAATCGACTTCCCGCAGACCTCCGGCATTGTGAGCGCGGTTAGTAGATTTGTGATCGGATTTCTGATTTGTTAGCAATGGAAGGCGGAAAAGTGGGGAGGGGGGATGTATGGTGCTGGGGTCTTTAGGGACGCCGGGGGTGATTTGGGTGTCGTCGCGAGCCACAGTTGAGGTTGGGGGAAGAATGGATGGATAGATGGGGGTGAATAGGATTATATGGGATCTGGAGAGGAAGGAGATGACTTCAGTGAGGTGGCGATTGGACTTATGCTTGCTGAGAGGTGGTGGATTGAATCTTGTTCTTGACACGGCTTCGGCCAATGGGATGGACGGATCAATCAATCACGTATATCACCATACCCAGTTGGCGGTGAAGATGTCTGTAGGTAGCACTGCACTGGTAGCTATAAAATAAGGGTGGTACGACGCCGCTAGACCAAAACCTAGACGTCGGGATGTTTTATGGAGAGTGTGCGGACTTTAGAAATCACATACAAGGTATGCTAGATTCGGTGATCCATGGATCTGCTTGAGATTTACACTCAAAAGCCGTGGAGCACTACTCTGTGCTTTGTTGAACCCGAGCTTAGGCTGCTACAGAAGCCGTGTCCATTCATGATCAGTATCAAGATTGTTGTACTCGTACTCGTACACATGCCACAAGCCGGTTGTTGTGATCAATGCCTTCGTTGCTAGCTAGGACTATTGAATGCAATCTCTTTCTATCGAGCAACACAGATTCTCACTCACAACCGTGATCCCCATGACGTCACCTCTGCTTAACTTTCAAGATATGACTACCTAGATCATTCCTGTCTATTCCACATACATAATTTCATTACGGCATCCATCTCCACACCCAACCTCAATCCAATGATTCCCACCCGCATCTATTTCTTAGTCTTTCTCTTCTTGGGCTTAAACTCCTCCGCATAAGTCTTAAAAAACTCCGTCATCTCCATCGGATGTCCGCCTGTGACATCATGGAACGCATTCGTTGAAATATAGTTTGTCTTCCCCTCTCTAACCAACGTGTAGTACTCCATCAAATACTCCTTCTCCGCATCACTAATCTCTGCCTCTTGTAGTAGTTTCTTCGCGTCCTCCCTGTTCCGTGTTAGAATGTAGCTTTCAGTGGTAGAAGCAGCGGGGGGCGAACTCAGAAATATCTTCATACTCCATCTTTGTTCCTAACCCCTGACTTGCGGCTTCAGCGAGTTCGTTTCCAGCCGCCATCATCGGGCCTAAAAGCCGTGTGTTAGCATCTCCAGCTGAGGAGGGTGAGTGGGAGGGAACAAACCAGTAAGCGTCATAAGCTGACCACGGGAATTATCCCCCAACCCGTGTTTGCCAGAAGAAGTAAGCACATGTGCTGCAAGGAGAGCAATATCATCCAGTGCCACAGGCGCAAACTTATGATCCGGCCCCATCGGCAGCGGAAGCTTCCCGCTGTCTTTCGCCTGCTTGTTATACAGTAGTAAATTCTCTGCATAAAAACCCGCTCTATTTGCACATTCATCAGTCCACCGGGGTCAGGGGTAGGGGGAGAATACGTACCGAATAATACAAGGACTATGCCCCATCTCCGTATCCTTCTCCCCCTTCGTCTTCATCACCAAATTCTCAATATCTACAAACTCTCTCAACCTGGGTTGTTTCTCCCGTTCCGCCATATCACACCCAGCGGAGGAGATGAGGACAACATTCTTGATCCCTGCAGCTTTACTCGCCTCTACCATTTCCTTTGACGCCTCTAGTTTCTTCTCCACAGACGGGGGGATGATACAAATCGTGTCTGCGCCAGCGTCTTTAAGACTCTTTGTAAGTCCCTCTGTATCTCCCGGGGTTACGGGGATGATGGAAGCTCCCCCCGAGGAGAGGGACTTGATGTGTTCGTGCTCGGTGTTGCAAGTCGCGACGTGGAGGGATTTGATGGTGGAGGAGAATCTTTCGTTGGTGAGGAGGAGGTCGGCGATGAGGTGGCCGGTTTGGCCTTCGCCGCAGGTGATGATTAGGGTGCGGGACATTGTGGGTAAGGGCGGGAAACGGGAGAGGCGGGAAGGTGGGAATTGGGGAAGAGGGGAGTTTTATGTGCGCATGGTGGAGGGAAGGGTAATCGTGACGTATGATGTTAGGGCTGCGGGTGGTGGTGGTGGTGGGCTAATGATCGACTTACATTGAAGGCCAGAAGCGTGGGAATGGGTCCAGACCAAGGTGACAAAGGTGCGCATGGTGCAGAGTATACATCGTGTACGAAGACACTGTTTCTTCAAACCGGCCCGAGCTCAAGAGATGTCGTCGACACGCAAATCCCAGCTGTGGACGCCTCGCGCATCAAAGAAACAAGGATAATATCTCACAAATATATATAATCTTCATCCTCCACCAGTCCACCAACATTGCGTATTGCAATTCAAACCCAATATCGTAGCAGGAAAGAAGTAGCGAGGCGCAGCCCAATTCTAAAGTTCAGAGTGCGATCTGGTGCATATATACTAGCGTTGGCTTGGCGAGTGTGTTCAGGAAGGGCTTTGTATGTTTCAGAAGCTCTGAAGTTTAGGTTCTTTCTTCTCCTGCAGTAGATCACACTTTCGAAACTTCCGGAATGTCACTCGCGCGGGATCAATTCCAACCTTAATCCATCTTTACCCAGAAATTCCCGCGTGTATATCGGAGAATCCTTGAGCTCTTGAAACCAAATTTCTCGTGAAGATCTATAGTATGCTTAAGATAATCCATCATGATTCCTACAAGTACTCAGGTACAAGGGTATGTCGGGCGCGGTGATACAGGGCAAAAGAGCGCCCGACTTTTGAACCCCATACAACGAGAAATGCCAAGATCCACGTCTTTCACTATAAAACGAATATTTTTATGAGGAAACTTCATAGAAGCATCTCTAATGACCTATTATCACTCTTTTCTCTTTCAAAAATTCTCTCTATTGTTGTGGTGGCAGTGTACAATTTCTGCATTTTATGAGGCGTGCCCACTTTTACTACGATACAATTCACAATCCAAAACCAATCCAAACAAAAAACTACCCACCCAAAATAATACCTGCGCTCGTTAACCATCCGTACTGAGCTTGCGAGCTGTGAGAAAAGTCTGGGAACGAGAGCAAATAATACCAACCATTTTCATCACGCATTAAATTCCCAAACATGTACGCCAGCAACAAAAAAGAACCTCCCTCACAAAACTCGCTGCATACACAAAAATCCTACCAGACAAAAACCATAATTCGCAAAATCGGGGTATTCGCACGCCATTCTTGCGTCATAATCCAGCGCGTATAAACCCCCCCCTTCAACCACTATCCAACACACAACACAACAAACCTACTCCCCTCCGCTGCTTCCAAACCCCGTATTGGGAATCATAAAAAAGTCCATCGCGGCATTCGAGCTCGTCGTAGTGGAAGAAGTCGGCGTACTCGCCGCACTAACCGACGTGGTGGTAGTATTCGTCGCTGCCTGCTGCTGATACGCCGCGAATCCAGCACTAACACTCTGTCCCCTCCTGGCATTGACAGCCGCCGAGACAGCAGCATACCTAGTCTGTGCGGAAGCGGGCGGCAGGGGCCTAGGGAGTGCAGAATCGCCAGTTTCATCAGAGTACCGTTCCTCATCCATCATCTCATCATACTCCTCTTCCTCATCCTCCTCCTCTCCATCCTCAGCACTCTCATCGCTGTCATCGCCTTCTTCCATCTCGTCGTCGTCACTGTGGGAATTCCCCTCGTTTGTTGGGACGGGTGATAATTGTACGCGTGCTGTGACGCCGCTCCAGCCTGGTGGTGGTTGTGGCGGGGGTTGGGAGAGGTCGATGTTGCTGTTTCCTACCCCCATGCCTAGGCCGAGGTTCTCGCCGTTGCCAACGGTGCTCTGGTATGAGCCTATGAATAAGGGTCCGCGCTTCTTCAGCTGTTCCTGTTGGAGGTACCCCGCACTCGCGTCAAGCACTCCTACAGCGAACTCCATGAAGTCCGCGCCGCGGCTGGAGACGCGAAGGGTCCACCGGTATTCGGAGAGACGGGCTTTGTAGAAATCTGCCTCCTGGATTGAGGGCGCGGTTGCCCAGAGGAGGGAACCGAAAGTGCCGATTAGGGCGAAGTTGACTTTGGAGGAGAAGTACCAGAAACTTTGAAGATGCTCGGGTTTCAGGCGGTTGACGAAGTCCATGGCTGATATTAGACGGGTTTTAGCGGCGGAGCGGCAGATGTGAAGGAGGTAGGGGTCAACTTGGTTTGGAGTGCTGAGGGTGCGCAGAATCTGTCGGTGCAGCGTGATTTCGGTTGCGAAGTAGGCGAGGTGGAGGTAGCCTGTGAGCACGAGATTAGGAGGCATCTCACGGAGTATCACTCGGATGGGAAAGTACCAGTTGACGAGAGGCGGCGGCTCTTGGTGGCTGCATCCATGCGTAAGCAGTCGGGGAGCTTTGTGAACCACCCTTTCAAACGGATCTGGATTGGCTTTGCACGTTCGAGAACTTTCTGTGTTCCGCCTCTGCCGGCAAATCCCATCTGCGCCTCTACCGAGAAAAACGTCTCCAACACGTCGGACATCAACTGTGAGAGCTGTATCATCTGCTCGAACAACATCCTGCCCTTCTCAACTTCCTGCGACCCCTCCTCCTCGTCGTCAGTCTTTTCCTCCTTCACCCCATCCGGCTGTGCCGAGTCCGGAAAGTCCTCAGGCTCCACGGGTCGAACTGCCCAATTTGATTTCATGATGTGAGTCGGTCGTCCATGCGTGAGAGCACCCCATTTATCCTGCATGAATAGACCCCAGGCCAATCGCTTACGCAGACCTTTCTCCCACCGCGGTATTTTCCAATTCGTGCAGTCGAGATGCAGACCTAGCTCTTGGCCGACGGCAACCAATTGCGCAGTGAACGCCCATGACGACCCTTTCATCTCCTCGTTCCTTTGCAGCAGTAGCAACCCCGCCTGCACTGTTGATAGCTTCGGTCGGTGCATAACGTCGGACATCGTTTTCATCGCTAGTTTCTCGAGTGCGGACACGTCAGGTTTCGGGAGCGGGGATAACTCCACGTCATAGCTCCACCAGTGCAGCGCGAGAATGTATACTGCTGCCAGCAGCGGCGGCGAGAACTCTCGATGTGTTCGTGCGTATTTCTCCAGGAATACGCGTTTGTGGAGGATTGGGAAACTCGGGTGAACGATCCGGAAGTAGAGTTTCAGCAACTTTTGACCATGCGGGTTTACCACACGTTCGATTTTATCTGAATCCTCGTAGGTTTCGGAGTGGTTCGCCGTTGGCTCGTCAGGGTATAGTGTGAATGTTGTTTCCTCGCATACTCGGCGGAACGAGGTGATTCGCGAGAGTGACGAGAGCGCATACTCGTCCTTTGGGTCGAATGGGCATAGGTCGATCAGACACTGCTCATATTCCGCGGTTGGACCGACGAGGTGAGAGTGTCGATCTCCCTGCAGGCCCAATGTGGCGGATAAAGTGTTATTTGGATGCGCCGAGTAATCCGTGATCGGGTGCGCATCGCGAATGGGTTTTGAAGATCGCCGTGGGGAAGTTGGCGATGTGTTTCTGCTTCTGCAATGGCGATCCTATCAGCCACCTCACACAAACAATCCCACAAAATAAACATAATGCATACCTCTTCTTCCCATTCCCATTCGCACCTCCGGCACCCCCGCCTTCATCTCCATGTACCCCTCCACCCCCTGCCAACCTCCGTTTCCGCGGCTGAGGGCTCTGCACAAATGTACACTCTTGACTGTGAAATTGACACAACACGCACTTATCGTGCCCTTCGTTCATGACACAACGTGATTTCCGTCTACGGCAGGCATCGCATGGACGCTCTTTCCTTCCCTTGGCGTACGGGGCCCCTGCTGCCGTCGTTGTCGTGCCATTACTCACTGCTGTCGTCGGACGTGCGGTCGACACGGAGTTGGAACGCGAGTGAGTTGTGGATGACGGTTTACTTGTTAATCTTGTCGTTGACGTTGCTGCACTAGTCAGTGAGATGGTCGTGGTAGACGGAGCGGCGGCATTGTTTTCAGTCCCAGATGGAGCCGTTGTGGGCAGTGTCGTTGTGGTTGAAGAGGTTAAAGATGTCGAGGTCGTTGTGGTGGAGGAGGTGGGGGACGTAGCAGACTCGATGATTGCTGTGTCGACAGACGTCATGGCGGAGGGTCAGTGAATCGTGATTACGAGACGGGAAGGTTAAGAATAGTGTCTTCAGACTAGACCGAACCAGCTTTGTTGTGTGCGAAGTATAAATAAAATGGGCACCTTTTTTTCCCCCTTGACGACGATGAAGAATGATGATTTGTCGTCGGACAAGGTGGTGCGGAAGAGTGGATAAAAAGAGAAAAAAGGATTTCAAGAAACAAAGAAGTAAATAAGTAAATAAAACAGGAGATAAGAAAGGATGCGGGAATGAATATGTGAAATGTGAAATGTCACGACGTTTCACGGATAACGACCTGAGAAGGTTCGAAAGGAAGAGCGACAAGTTTGGAATCGAAAGTCCCCGGTGCCAACTCGTAATCGGACTCAATAATAATACGTAGCACAGCAAGCTTCTAACCAAACCCGCGAGATTATTGAGATTCCCTCTGCTCCCGAATTCCGATGGGCCTGTCTCTAGTTCCCCTTGGCTTTATTTTGGGCGCTCCACTCCCTTGTTAGGTGGCCTGGTGGCAGAAGCAAAAAGTGGCGGTACCCCCGATAATGCAGGAAGCCAAGTACCAGTAGTGTAAAACGCGTTACCAAGCACACAAGCTAGCGTTCTGGAAGGAAGGGATGGCTATATGCACTGTTGTTGATGTTGCTGTTGCAGGCAGAAAGGCGCAGTTCGATGGATGATGGACGGTGGATGGATGAATGGGTGGGGACGGCGCGATAAACCTCGCCAGGTTCATTAGAGGATTCGCGGTTGACGCTAGCGGGTTGAAGGCTGACTGCTGCACACTCCGGGGTATCGTGAAGATGCGACGCAGGTCAACGACGTAATGGTTGATGGTGGTGGTGGTGGTGTTGTTGTTCCGCTCCCGGGGAATTTTGCTGCGTCCCAACGATGTGTTTCTCCGTGAGCTCTTTTTGGAGCATCGATCTGGGGGAAGACGAGGGATATGTTTGCTCTCTCTCGTCGTCTCGCTAGGCTGAGAATGCGATGGGGTAAAAGTTAATATAATCCAAATGATCAGGGGGGTTTTTTCGACAGATAAACAAACGCACACGACCCACCGTACCTCTCTCTCTCTCTCCCTTCGACGCGACCTCCAACCTTCAAGCCTCCGTTACCGGCAGATCGATGTTACGCGGTATGGATTGACGGGACTCTCTTCGGAAAAACCAGTTCTTGAAGATGTGGTGAGGAAAGAGGAGGTGGGGAGCGATTCTGTGTCGCGAATGTGAATCTCGTTGCTCGCGTGCCCGATTTATCGATACTGCGATGTGTCGATTTGATCACAGCCTTAGCCAACTGTCAGGATTATCTACCCCACGTAATTTTTGCACCGGTGGCATCCCGGAAAAACAGCGTGGGATGCGTGCATGTTTCGGTTTCCTGGTACGTAACCCCTGCGCATGAATAG
This sequence comes from Trichophaea hybrida, assembly GCA_015178995.1. NCBI lineage: Eukaryota > Fungi > Ascomycota > Pezizomycetes > Pezizales > Pyronemataceae > Trichophaea > Trichophaea hybrida. The sequence continues at coordinate 54,176 of WHVE01000431.1, read as the reverse complement.
CTAGAGTGTTGCAGACGAGGACGAACTCGAGGCTTCGGCCTGCTTACAGAGTGTTTACGTTTTTACGTTTTCCGCCATCGCCATCTAAATTTCTTCGTCGGCGACAGACACACACCTTTGCGACGAATTCAAAAGCATCTCGTAATGGTGGATGGAAGAGGGAAGTCTGCACGTGTGCGAGATTGTCGTTCGCTCACCAACTATGACTAAGTGCTCTGGAGGCGAATATAATTATCTCGAATGTCTCGTTCGGTCTAGGGTTGTTTCTGGGCTGACTGTTTTGGCATTATCAGAGGTTGCTTCTGTCGCTGTGATTGGCGAGCTGCACCCTTATCTCTGCCCACCCGCATGTCGCACTGTAAAGGAACTTGGGGGCAGCACGGGCTATCAATTGGCGCTAAGAGGAGGAAAGCACAGTGACACGATAAAATCCCGGCAGCTAATGGAGGACTGGACGCCAAGACACTCCCCGTCCGTTGGGTGCGAGGGAAACACCAGAAGAAAAATCCATTGATGGATTTATAGCTGGTTTATTCAGCTCCACCGACGGAAGAATGCCATCGGAGGAATGCCTAAACGATGCATTGGGAAAGGCAAGCGGAGACTGTGAGGTAAGAAAGAACGGTCGGCCCCGTTTCGTTTGATGGGAAACTGGTATACTATGATATACTCTACTGCGAGAATATCGAAACGGCGACCTGGAGGAAATGTCATTACATAAATGGCATCCACTATTGAAATCAGCAGCAGTAGTTTGCTTGGGGGGAACGACTCGGCACGAGCGATGGAGCCGGGCGATTCGAACTTACGAAGTAATCACCACTTTTGTAGCGAAAACTGTTCGTATTTCTCTATTATCTCCTGAGCTCTCCTGATTCCAATCACTGTCCATATCGACTCGACCTCGCACAAGCTAAGTCCAGTGATATTAACCATCATATGACCGGGGATTCCGGAGGAAACGTTCAACCGACCCCTAAACAAGATTTGCCCCGCCTCCAATTCATTCGTCAGCGCCGACGTTTCGATGCTAATGAGCTGTTAAAGTTTGAGTCCAGTCTTCCTTCGTTCGCGCCAGCTGAATAGTATCGTGCTTCTCACTTCCACGGAGTTGTTATTCCGAGGCGACCGTAGAGAAACATTGACGTGACAGTCGTGTTGGTGGACTCACTCAAAGGGAGGAAGGCAGATGATCACACATGATAACATGATAGAGTTCCCTGCGGTTTCCCACAGCACTCGTACGACTTTTGCCTTGCCTTATCAGCACTGCCTTATCTGCAAATTGCCGCCAAATAGGGGTATATACCGATCCCCCTTTCCTTCCTGGCAATCCAGCTCTTCTCTTTTCAATCCCTGAATGACCATGAACGAATCAATCACCCAATGATCCTGCGTCTTCGTCGTATTCACGGATGGACTCCAGTCGATGAGCTTTCTCAACGCCTTTAAACCCCAATCCAGCAGGCGAATGCCGACGAAGTACCCCGGATTCTTGAGGACAGCTCGTGGAAGAGCAATGCCCATAATTCGTCCAGCCGTCATCCCCGCCAGAGCATCGACCTCACCATCTCGTAGATTTTACACTCACTTCTACATAAACAGCTTTAACTATTCCAGCAGCCCTAGACTTACAATCCAGCCCCACCGGATGAACCTTGCCGAGCATCGCCTCTACACGGGAGGATATTGTTGGTGGAATACTGACTCTGATATGACAAGTAATCACAAGCCCGCTATGAATCCCACCAACCGAAGTCCTATATTAACAGAAACTACAAACCAGGTCGAATAGCAATCACAATCTCAGCGTTCCAACACTCGAGTGAGAGCCCATGAACTACGTATTTTATCAACAGTTCAGTTGGTGGGCAATGTATAATAGTCCCAATCCGTATTACGATATCTACTCGATTTGTAGATAGTAACCACAAGGTGTGTGTGTGTGTTTAAAAGGGGGGGTGGGGCAGCATGCATTCTGCATTATAAACTTTAAATCTATATGCTACTGCAGCTGTAGCAGATTATAAGTTGTAACAGTAACGTGATAGTTCCCCACGAACCAAGCGCTGGTAATATGTATATAGTTTCACATCTTATACAAACTAAGCCCATCATAATCTCAAACCAGCGGGGGGTGAATTCAGGGGCGTGTATGAAAGGCTGATGGCGTTCTACTCTAAATTGTGTGCCCCAGTTTGTTGCAAATTCGGATATACAATTATCCGGATGCAATGGTGACGAACAGCAAGATCTCGGAGATACACGATCCCGTGAGTATATCAATAGCCGAGTGAGGGGTACATGTAGGGCCGGAAGGGCCGGAAGTGTTTGTTTCGGGTATTTGGAAGGTTGTGGAACTGTTTGTTTGCCTGTTTGCCTGTTTGACCCTTGTTTTGGGTTTGTGGAGGAAAAGCCACCGCCTCACGGCTTGTTTCCTTTGTGATGGCAACAGTATATATAGAAGGCTTGTTTGCTCTCTTGCTTTATACCTTTTACGCAATAGACTCAACAAGTTTCATCCTCTCTAGTTCGCTGTGCACGTAGCCACCCCGAAGGATCGGCAAAACAGTACATATATGGACTGTTCTGAGACACAACTTCGTCTTGTTGGTCGGGTGAGAATTGGTGATGATTTTCACTCAGACAGAAACCACGTACCAACAGAGGGTGGGGGAGGGGATTTGAAGGAACACCTAGTCGTCCTTTGTCCCATCGTTCGAACGTATATTTGACGTTGTTTAGATGACCGGTACTTTAGCTGTTGTCGGGTAATGGTCCACTATAGATATCTCCCACTGGTTTCGAATCGTTTTTCAAAAACGAACTTAACGCATAGTTTCTACTCCCAGATAAACGCAAACTTAAGGGGCTGACTGTTTCAATTCATTATAGCTACTTTATATTTCCCCAGCACTTTCACAAATTCCGATAACACTTACTCCTGGGTGCAAACTAGATTTCCATCCCGAGTTCTTTCTTACTCACTAGTCTACTTCTTCTCCAACGTCGTCCACCCCGCTCCTTCTGGGTTTCCCAACCCCTCAATTATAACGGCCACCCACTCCTCCGGTATCACCGACTCCTCCAAATACCTCCTTGCCTCTCTCTCTGTCGTTCTAGCGGGGAAAAACACCTCCACTTGCCATTTCGTTCCATCACCTTTCTCGATTGTTTTGACTTGTGCATTGCACGTGGGACATTTGTAGGGAGAGAGCCCCCGCGCTTTAGTTTGGAAGCAGGGGAGGTGGAATTGGTGGTTGCATGGAAAGAGGAAGCAGATGTTATGGTGATTGGTTAGCGGGGAGGTGTAGATGGGGCAGGAGGTTTGCGGTTGGGGGGTAGATTGGTTGGACATTGGGAAAGAGTATGAGAGTGATAGATATATATGTGTGTGAGAATGTAAGTAAGTAGAGATTGGGATGAAGAAAGAGGATGATGTGATGTGGTTGTGATTGGGGAAGATTGGAAAGGAATATGGGGTAGTATACGTACTCTATGTTCGGGATATCTATTTCGTGCGGTTTAAGATGAGCGCTGGGTACAGAAAACTAAGTATTCATGTTGAAAGAAACGAAAATGTCAAACTTTTGATTGGAAGACAAACCGCTGCCATCAAGTACGGGAGTGAGTGACATCTCATGACATGAGTCACAATGATTAACGATTAAAATAAGCTTATCATAAGTAGTCGATTTAAACATCGAGATCTCTATTTATTCATATCAAGCCCTAGAAAACCCCTTCCTCATTCCAATTCTCCACCCCATAAAACAGCAATCTAGAAAACCTAATAATGTCATCCCCGCCACCACTAGACCACGGAACAAATAATCCCCACCCCACCCATACATCCCTTCAACAATACCTATGGAAACCTTTACAAGATCCCTCAGGCGAATACCCCCTCATATCCCACCTCTCGACCCAACACCCAACTCAACCCATCGAACCATCAACCTACATCCCCATCTTCACTCCCGATGAACTCCAAACCCTCTCTCCCTCCTCCTGTCCCACAATCCCAACAACCCACATCTACCCTCTCCCTCCCACCAGAAACGCCTACCTCCCAATCCTCTGGCCAGCTGCAAACCGCTGGCGCCTCAAAAACGGCCTTTCTTACAAGTCTTTGCAGATCCAACTTCCGGCCTCTATCGATACGTCCTGCTACAAGGAATGGGAGCGGACAGCTGGGATCCCGGTGGCTCCATGGGCGGGGGTTGAGGCGCTGGATGCAATGGTTATGGATTGTAGGATGCGCCAGACATCGGAGGAGGAGTGGGTGCGAGTGCTTGTGTCGCGATGGCCGGGGGAGGAGCGTGCGTGGGTGAGACTTGGGGAGTGGGCGCTGGGGAGGGGGTGGTGGAAGGGGGTGCAAGGAGCTTTCCGGGCCGCGTTGGTCAGGGCTAAGGGTGAGAAGAGAAGGCGGTATTACGAGACGCTGGTTTTGAGGGCAGCGGGGGAGACGGAGTGGGGGGTGTGGACGGATGATGAGATGCAGGCGCTACGAGGTTTCCGGGGGAAGGTTATGGAAGAGTTGGTGAAGGGGTGGTGGATGGATGTGCCAGAGACTGCGCAACGGAGAAGTGTCGATACCAGGTTGGCACAATATGTTCCGATGAAGGGGTGGTGGAAGCTCCCAAGGTTTTTCTCGTGGGTGGTGCCATTTCATTTGGCTGGGATGTCGACACCGAAGCGAAAGGGTGACGTGGATGCACTGAAGACGCTGGGGATTACGCATGTCCTCACGTTGACGGAGGAAGAGCCGTTGCATCGGGAGTGGTTCGGAAGGGTTATACGGAATACACATATTCCAGTACAGAATTTGTTTCCGCCAACTGTGCAACAGATGGACCGCGCGTTGAGGATGATACTTGAGGAGCCTGTACGGGATCCTGGGGTACGAGGGACGACGTTAGTGCATTGTGGCGGTGGAAAAGGACGAGCTGGAACTGTCCTCGCTGTCTACATTGCGTTGTTCGGGTTTACAACACCAGGAAGTGAGGGGTACTACAATCCAGGACACAGCACGCCACCAAAGATGGAAGGGAGGAAAGCGGTGGAGTTTCTACGAAGCATGAGGCCGAGGAGTATTGAGACCGAAAGACAGGAGAAATTTGTGGAAAAGTATGTTTCATTGGCTTGGAAACGTTACGGACAGGGCCAACCATTGTATGGAAACGGCGGAGAAGTAGATGAGCCAGTCGGACTGCAGTTGGAGATTACTGGAGATATCACCGAACCAGATGTGATTGTACTCGTTGGCGTTCAAGGGAGCGGAAAATCTACATTTTGCAAGATGGCCAAACTGCGAAATCCGAACGTAGTCATTGCCAGTCCGGATGACGTCGTCGCTGATTCCGAAGGAGTTACAAGATCAGCAAGTGCATCAAGAGCCTGTGAAGGCGTTATCGGAAGATTCAAAAGATCTCCTGCCAACCAGAATCCTCGAAGAGCCCTGATACTGGATCGATGCAACCCTACCCCAGAGGAACGGAAATATTGGACCAGTTTACTAACAACACCAGCAAAAAATATCATAGTATGGTTCGACTACGACCCTGACCATTGCCGAGCACGCGTTGAGAACAGAACTTCCCATCCAACGCTGCCCCCATGGCGTGCAAAGACCGCCATCGATAGTGTGAGCAAGATGCTGAAAGCGCCACGACCAGATGAGGGCTTCAGCGGGATCGCTAGAATCCGAGGGGTTGACAACGCCCGTGAGCTAGCCAACCATCTTTTTGGCCCCGTCAACATGCGAAAGTTCATCCGCACGCGACATCTTCTAGATCTAGGAGGTGCCACCCGCGACGACCTCATAATACCTCCACAAGACCTTGCCCGGCATTTCTTGCAGCACGTCATAATCGAAGAAAAAGTCGACGGAGCAAATCTGGGCATCTCGTTATCAGCCACTGGAGAGTTCCAGGTCCAAAACCGGAGCCATTACGTTTCTGCAAACGATCACGCACAGTTTTCGTTACTTCCCGCTTGGCTCGAGGAGAAAGCTGGGCCGCTGAAGCAGATCTTGGGATCCGATGAAGCGGTTTTGGAGCGATATGTACTCTATGGTGAATGGATGGTTGCTGTGCATTCCATCGAGTACACACATCTTCCGGATTGGTTCATTGCCTTTGATTTGTATGATCGTGTTGACAATCGCTTCCTTACAAGACGCGAACTGGATTCGAGATTGAAGGATGCGGGGATTTCGCAAGTACCGGTAATCTATGAGGGTTTGCTGGAGAATGAAGATGTATTGAGACGGCTTCTGGATACAAAGAGTTGCTTTTCGCCGGAAGTGAAGGTGGAAGGTGTTGTTGTCAGGTTCAGCGGAGACGAGAGAGGAAAGGTTGTTCGTGGGGACTTTTTGGCAGGTAGTAGACATTGGAGTAAGAACGAATTGAGGAGGAATCGAGTATGGAGGAGTTAATTAATGGGGGTATGGGTTAGAGTAAGTTCTCTCAAGGGTAGCAATACGTATTTGCGATATCTATCAGTGCCTAATAAATGGCTACAACTCCAACACAGTCCACATATCAGGTTCCGGCCCTTCACCTCTCGGTGGAGGGCCACTCCTTCTCCCCCGCCTCTCTATCGTAGAACTATTGATACATCTAGGCTTACTCCACTCTTCACTATCCACCAACCCCAACACAGGCCACAGAGCCATTGCGCACACCTCGTCCCATCTACACCTCTCCTCACACATCCTCCACATATCCCAATCCAGCCACCCCATCAACGTTTCAGTATTACGCCTCCATTTCCACACGGTATCTTCAACCGACAGTTGCGGTTGCACATACTCAAAGTACACATCCACAAATAACCTACAGATCCTACCCAGAACTGCCTCCACCGTGTCTCGGAGCAAAAACTCCTGCGGCGACAGCGAAGCTTCGGGAATAAACTCTGTAAAAGCGTGTGTACACCTCTCCTCCTCCTCCCCAGTTGGTAGCGAGTTATTCACAAATGGCATAACCCCCGCAAAAGCCAGCTTCCCGGCCTTCTCCACCTTCTCGGTTGCGTTAGTGGCGTTTGCACTCAGCACGAGGGATAGCTCTTTAATCCGTCCACCGTAGCGGTCCATTATATCCTGCGTAACTCTTCTCCAATCCAGGCCTGAGCACGGCGCTTTTTTTGGGAGTAGACTTTCTCCAATTGCGGTTTTGAAAGCGGTAGCATCGGGTTTCAAGACGCCGATAAGCCTATGCGAGGAGTTTTTGCGGGTAGTGAGGGTATTTGGGAAAGACTTGAACGAAGGGGAGTAAAATGTGAAGAAGCAGCAAAAGTCAGGAGTAACACGAGACTCGGGTGAGAGACTATAATGCCATGTAGCCGAGCGAATCCACTCCCAACCTGCCGCATTAGACCAAGGCATACCTCCCGGAGGTCCATACCCATACCCACGGCCAGGCGGGCCATAACCATGCCCCGGACGACCTGGCGGTGGCCGTGGACCCTCGTCATCCAACACATCCTCCCGCTGCTGCTCCTGTGTATCGGGCGCAGTAACATTCAACTTCGAAACCAATCTCCAGCTCTCACTCTTTTCAAAATCACACCACACCATTTCAAACCCCGTATTCATCCTCACAAACCCCTCTATCCCACCACCTCCCAATTTTTCCGCCCACTTACAAAGATCCGCCGCGCGCGTATACTCATCAACCAGCCCCCCCTGCCTCCCCCGTCTTCTAGTCTCATTCTTGACTTCCCCGTACAAGAAAACCGATTGCGAATCCATCGTCCCGCTTCCTCCCAACGCCGCACTCATCCCGTCAAACACTAGCACTCGGACATCCCGCGTGGTAACATACGTATGCAGCCATGTTTCTCCGCCACGTCCGCCCATGATTCCGTATGACATTTCCGCGTCGAAGGCGACCCATTCGATCTTTGGGATGTCGCCAGAGTCTTTGCGTGCGTGGTATAGGTTTGTGTATGCGGGCACTGTACCGGGGAGGATGGAGAAGCCGTTTGGGGAGAAGGTGTTCGGTGCTTGTCGAAGGATGCCGTGGAGGGAGGTGAAGATGAAGGACGGGTTCAAGTCGGATGGCGGGGAATGACGTTGGAGGGGTATTTGGGTGCAGATTATTGGCGGGGAGAAAAGGATCAGGAGGAGAAGGTTGTATAGCGCCATGATGGTGCTGGTGAGGTGTAGGTGCCTCCGGGTTCTGTAGAATGGAAGTCGGAGGGGGTTAACGGTGGCATATGAAGTGGTGCTTCGTTTGTACACAAGAGGGGTGTGGCCCGGGATGACACGCGTCTGCTTCATGCATCAACGGAGATACTTGCATGTGCAGATGAGATAGATTGATATTTTATCCCTAACCCATGCATGCCAATCAAAGTGGTGATGTTTGGTGACTGTCGGTCTGGCGGACTGAGCAACCTTTACTTCTCAAGAAAATGCATATGGTTCCGCAAATTTGGACTGACACGTCTCTTGTTAACATCCCTCTAGACCATCCGCACCATCTAGATATCTTCTAAATTTCTTGCTTATGTCTAGAAACGAAAGTACTCGTAATTATATTAAGGCATCAATTGTGTTTAAACAGTTCTTAAGGATACTATTCGGAATGCTCTCGTTGACTAGATTTTCTCCTCCGTCACAGGCAAAGTTTGGATTACGAGAGCATATTCGGAGCGGATGACTTTCCTAAAATGCAGCTAGCTAATGGCGTACTTAGTTGATGAGGACAAACCATAATGTACACGTCAACTACAAGCTATTCTCCCACTCCATCAGCTCCTTAATCCCATCTGCCACTTCCTTCTCTTTCTCCGACGATAAACTCTGCAGTGGCGCCCTCGGGTACCCCCCATATCCAAAGTACGTTTGTATCGCGCTCTTTGTCCCTGGAATCGCCGTCTTGGTAAGGATCCAATCTCCCTTGCTAAGTTTCAACTGTGCCTTTTGCGCTTCCTCCAGTTTTCCTTCCGCAAAGAGATTATAGACATTAACACAAGCCTTAGGGGCAACATTTGCACCACCGGCAATAACACCACACCCTCCGACAAGCAGGCCCTGCAGCAAGAAGTCTGCCATTCCTGCGAATGCCATATACCCCGACCCTTGTGAAGTAGGGGTCACAGCGTCTTTTTCCAATGCCACCCTCGCGAGCTTCCCCGTGTTTCCGCATGTAAACTTCGTGCCGACAATGTTGGGGTGCTCCGAGAGCTTAAGGATCAGGTCTGAATCTATGTCTATCCCTGCCACCGCGGCAGGGTAGTTGTAGAGTATAATTGGGATGGGTGAGCTATCGGCCACCGTAATGAAGTAATTGTAGATAACCTCCTCCGTCATGGCGTAGCGGTAATAGCTAGGGGGGATCAGGAGAGCGCTGTCACCGCCCGCCTCGTACGCTTCTTTGCAGAGCTCGATAGTACCACGAGCGGATTGCTCGCTGCAGCCGACCATGACGGATACGGAGGTGAAGCCTGCGGTATCGAGGGCTTCGCGTGTCGCTCGAGTAACGGCTTGCTTTTCGGGGCGGGAAAGGTGTACGGCTTCGCCGTTCGAACCCATTGTTACTAGCCCTGCGAGCCCGGCTTCGGCGAGTCGTACCGCGTGCTTTCGAATGGCTGGGATATCGAGGTCTTCGGTTTCGGGGTTAAAGAAAGTCATAGTTGGGGCATAAATGCCTGGACGGAGAGGAGCCATTGCGCTGTGATGAGAGCGTAAAGTGTCTAGCTGAAGATGTGGCAGTGAGCGAGGTAGTGATTGATGAGGGGTAGATACCTTTTCTAAGCAGCGATGTGAGCTTTTATGCTCGTACAAGTAGAGGGGTAGCTGTGTAGTTGTCTACTTAGGGTTCGGAAGTTTTGGCCGGCCATAGTCCGTCACGTCCGACGTTCCCGCAAGAGTTCAGGCTGAATTCATCCAGTCAAGTACTGTCTATTAGGTAAGTGATACGATATTTTGATCAAATATCGCGATGGGCATCAGTCAAATTCGCAATCCCACGAGTCCGTTCCAGCCGAGATCGTAGTGACTGATCATGATTGAACTTCCCCAGATTTCAAAAAAAGGTACATTTACATGAAGTCGATCTTAGGATCTTACAGATACACCTATCTATATATCTGAGTTATTATTAAGAATTTCCGCCCCGGGGCTAAAGTGATGTTCCAGCCAGCGCTCGAACCCCGGACCGGTGTACTTTGGTCGGTGTCATACCACAAAGGTATGGATGACCACATAGCAAGAATTTTCCTAGAGAATAAGTTGCTGCCGCATCATAGTCGATCCAGGTTCGTTTGGCATGGCGTGAGATGATTTCAGGATAGCGTGAGCTGTTGACTAAAAGCTGGTACCTCGTAGTCTGCAAACCAATTGCCCAGAGGCAGATATTAGCTACTTAGTATATTAGATCTTTTCGTTTGCAGAGATCTACTCTATATGTGGCCATGGAGTGTCTGATACCGCTAATAAACGACATGCACGCGCAGAACACTTCAGCTTCTCAAGGACTCGATATGGATGTCTGGCACCTATCTGAGAAAATATTTCCTAGTATCTAATTGGATACGGTTGGCGCGGACGGTGGGTGGTCCCTATAGAATAAACTACGTACTACCCATGCACGTGGCACCACCATTTCGTCTGCGTTTGGTAGATCACCGGCCCCCTCCATTTGACGTGGTTCGCGATATGCGAATTATAGAAGATCGCGACGCACGCGAGCTGTAGAAGAGATTATGGGAAAAGAAGTCCATTCATTGGTCGTTGGCCATGGGCAATATCGATACCCATGTTCTGTAGATCTAGATTGGCAGTTTCCGACGCATCAAAGAATAGATACTCAACATACTTTTCTTCAATTTATATTGCTTCAATATGCAAAATCTTGCCAGCAGTAACCCACTAGCAAAATTACCTCCCAATTTGCCTCCTACTCTGTGAATGCAAGAGGTTAGTGGGACCGCAATCACGATAGCGCGAGTGATAAATTGTGCATAATTGTAATTTGCTGCATGCATGCATGGAATCTGAAAGAGTTACTTAATAATGAGCTTCGACACGGAGAGCGAATACCCGGTGGCTCAAAAAAATTTGGTTTCCCTCAAAAAATTGTAAACATGAGTTATATTATTTGAACTAGAGTACTAATAGAATACTATCACGTAAAAGTACTCATTACAGACAAGGAGCAGTAGTGACGCCGAGCTCTAGATTTACTTAGTATAGACCGGTAAAATTTAAATATTATGTGCCACATATGCCAAAAATGTGTTGTTTTATCATGAATGCGTACAGTCATCTTCGCTTAGAAAGAGTGCCATCCTCCGATGATACGTTTCGTTCCATTCACTCAGAAAAGCCCCCTTGTTCCTTTAGAACTACAGCTTCCCAAAACTATCGACCAATAAGGAAATAATTGAATCAAACACACTCCAAGTGCAAATGCACACCATAACGCCGAAACTCTTAGTGAAAACGCCATTAATTACCCCAATACTCAATTCGGCTTTGGGTTCATAGCCGCAACAGTGGCCCATGTTTGTATCGCAGTCAACCCCAACTGCAAAAATGCCATGATAGCACCAAAACACCCTAAAAACACAACCGCCCAGAAAGTGTACCACTGTAAGCTATCCCTCTTGTCTCGCCATAGCCCTGAGATTCCTGTTGGCACACAGAGCTTTTTTAGCACCAGTAAACGGTCCCCAAACACCGGAAAGTCGTTAGTCACACTGTACAAAAACCGCGGCTCGTAATCGCAGTTAGGGAGTGTGAAGATGTTGAAGAAGCCATTGCAAGGGTTTGATGCTTCTAGTTCAAGGAAATAGGTTTGGGAGCGCCGGTCTGAGCCAAAGAGCAGGCGGTAGGACTCAGAGATCTCGGCGAGAAGACTATGGTGGCGCACAAACCCCGCTTTGCTAGTCATTGTTAGTAACTGAATGTTGCACAAGGAGTGGGGGGGTCAAACTATAACGAGGATTTCTCTTTGGCGATAGAATGGAGGTGGCAGAACGCAACGTTTGCATATAGTTTTACCACCTTGTCATGTGAATCCAAGCGGAGGTGCTCGGTGATGTCAGTGGTCCATTTGAATGTCACTCCCTTCCAGTCATGTAACATGCTTGCTGTCACTTCGGACGGAGTTATGGAAACCGGTGAGACGCCGGCAACGGTATACGCAGGCAGAGCCTGAGCGGGAAGATGGGGCTTAACCAGCTCTTCGATTGTGGATTCGCAGAACGTTTGTGAGGCGGTTAGGTTCGTTCGGCACTCAATTGAGCGGGAGAGATTGAGCATTGTCCAAGCTTCTAGCGAAAACAACATCCATTCGTGAACAATCTTTTGGTGCCATGGGGTATAGTTATCTGGATCGTTAAATCCCATCGCTATTGCCATTGTTGCCTTCTCTCCGTCGCTTGTTTCGTCTTGCATTTGCGGGGCAGAGAAGTTACCATTCCGGATCATGGCTGCAAAATCGTTCATATGCGAGAGTATAAACGTCGTCACCGAGGCGGAAGGTGTCAGTTGTTGAGATAAGATCCCCAGAAAACCAACAAGGTATGCAAACGGCTTCGGCCACACCGCCGGATTGGGATTGGCAACGGCAGACTCGTACAGAGCGGTCTTCAACTTATGATCGATCTGTGCCATGTAGACTCTCCGTAAGCCGAGGTATTGAGGGCTGCACAGTTTTTTCCCGAAGAGCGTTTCGACAATCAGTCGGTGGGGTGGAATCATGTTTTGCTGCGTTGGCTGGGAATTCCGCGACAGTAAATCTCGTCGCTCCTCCCGGCTTAGTGAGTACAGCTCGAATGGTCCTATATTATGCGCAATGCCCTCGAGTTCCACTGGTTCCAAATCTTCAGCCACATCTTGTCCTTCTTCAAGGTCTCTGGGTCGGATGCGTTGACTGCGGCGGAAACTCCAACGACTTGAGAGGCTAGATCTTGTGGAAGGCTGGGATCGAAGAGATGGACGGGTTCGTAAGGAGCTGTTTCTAGACGAGCCAAATGATGATACACTATTACTACGTCGTGAGAGAAGTCGCCGAAGGCTATCGCCACCCCGTCGTAGAGGTGATATAGGTTCGTCGTCATAGCCGCCGGGTTCCTGACGCTCGAACGAGTCATGTGGGTGGAGGTGTTGATCATTACTACCAGTATCTACATATATCTGAGGTGGTTGGGCGCCTGTAGGCTGCTGAAAACGGCTGTCGGTAGGATTGTAATAGGAATCTCGAGGCGCGATTTCGACATTTAGAACTTCGGAGTTACCAACAAGGCTTTCGGGAATAGCTTCCTTCTCATCTGAAAGTCCGGCGAGTGGTTGGAGCTTAGGATCGATCGGAGAAACTGCATGACTCGTCAGGTTTTTCAACTTTGAGGGATGCAACTCTGTTCTTACCTGAACCTTCTTGATCTTGCACCTCCTCCACCTTTGGTGCAAGGCTCTGGAATGCTGTATGGGGATTGAATGGATAGGGCCCATACTCTCCTGAATGTTCTTGCTCTCCGACGCCATCATTCGCCACTATTCCGGCGACATCAAGATCGATTGTTGTCCCAGCCATACTTGTGGTGAATGAACATTCCTAGGTTACTAGATCGCGAACAGTTTTGTAGTAAACTTACGACCATAATGGGCTGTGACTTTTCTTTAAGGTCTCCCTTATTTGCAAGTGCAGAGGCTGAGCGGCAGGCTGACAGGCGTTCTGCGTATCGCATGGGTGTGGATGCACGCACATCTCCGCCTGCGACGCACCCGATGAAACCTTTTTTTTTTGTTTTATTCATACTGTATTCACTCTAGCTAGAGTATGACAGAATTCCATTTTTCCCCAGCACTCCGCAGTGTGAGCCCGTCATGTCTGCCAAGCCCTCCTTACAGTTAGATTGTACCCTCCCTTTCTCCTTCCCCCCATTTTTCCACCCCCTCACCACACCGCCTACCCCTCCTACCGCCCATGCAGGGTCTCATTGATGTCATCGCAGTGGAATACCCCATCCGTTCTATATAGCTTCTCATATGATCATCAGCACAATACCACTACACTACGGGGGCCCGCCCCAACCCGATGTAACCTCGCCGGCAGCATCATGAATAGTCTAAGTCAAACATTAACATGATCATCCCGGACAAAATAGGAAATTCCCGATTTTGGGTGTCAATTAGTGACTAGTATTGTTGAATTCGAGCTCTAGCTATACATGTGTGTGACATTCGATGATGTCGTTAAGTTCCCATCCCAGGCCTGGATCCCACCCATCACACGAATTTATGATGTCGTCTATGTTCCACAAATTTAAACATAGCCCTGCAAGTTAGGAATCCATCATATTCGCAGAACCCGAAGTGTCAACACTGAGAGCTCACGAGGGCGTATAACAAAATTCTCTGAATTCGTACCTTACAAAATTTTATTGGAATATTTGCGTGATGTACCAAAATGTCTGCTCCAGCAAGAACCATACAGGTCTGTGTGTAAATTTAAAGACCAATCGAGGGAGACGCACTGCCTTCATCCTCACGGGATTTTGGAGATCACCTTTTTTTAGCCAAATACAACACTGACCAATTAGAAGCCGTTACGACGATGTTTAAAAGATCTATGGCAGCCAAAAAGGGAGGCTTATGTTCGCACTGCCGAGCAACGAATTGTTACACCGCATGCGCATGACCATCTCAATTCTTCATCGACATTTAGTCTTGATACGGCTCTAACCTAACCACCACCACCTCTCAGCCGACTGAGATACTCTCTGTGCGCCCGTAAGAAGATTTAACAACATGGAAGCCTTGAAAAATATGCACTTTTTAGGCCGGAGACGTCCTGAGAAACCAGCAGGAAATTCGGTTGTCCCTTCATTGAGCACAGCTTCCAGGTAACTTGGATTAACACTCTACGTACTTAATATGGTTGATATGCTGATCTATACTGATATAAGTGCCAGAACTTTGAATTCAACACCGACATCGACGTCGGTCATTGTTGGATCATTATCCCCTGTATTTCAGCCATCAGTGTAGGTGCCTACTTACGGCTTTCCCAAGACTTGTACTGACATCTCAGGCGACAATCGCAAGATGTTGCTTTCGAAACGGCGGTACAGAAATTCATGCAAGCCCTCGATCCCGAAGAGTGCAACGCCTTCTTAAGCACGGATGTAGCTACACCGTCTGCATTGATAACACAGGCGGAGGAGCTTGACAGGAAACATCATAAGGCTAGTAAATCTCGAAAAATCACCCCTAGGATACAGGGTGTACTTAGCTGTCTCGATTCCTTGGTGAAATCCTCATGCATCTGTATCGGACACTCACCAGCAGTATCCTCTTTGGTCCTCGGGGGTGTACGGTTCATTCTAGATGTAGGTGCCCATCCCCTTTTATCCGCGATGCCAGTTTTCATAAATAAACGAAAAGATCGCTCTGCGTTTCGTCGAATTCTTTGATAAAATCACCGGATCTTTCGAAAAAATCAAAGACCATGTCAACTACCTATCTCAGTACGGAGTTCAATTCCCTACATCGACGAAGGTTCGTGGGGCTCTTGAGAACGCGTATATGGACATCATCCAATATTGTTTCGAAGTGAGGCGACTTTTTGTGAACAAGCAGGGCAGACCCAAAACGATGATCTCAGGCACTATATTTTTGAAACAGTTATGGGAGCCTTTCGAAGCGAATTTTGGAACTCTCGAACAACGTTTCGAGCACCATGCAAGCATCGCAAGACATGTTGCTGAGGCGGAGAAATGGAAAACCGACAGTGAACACCAGGATAAGGAACGACTAAGGCTGGAGAAGGAGGTGACAGAGAGCGAGCGCTGCAGGAAGCGGGATAAACTGCGGTTATTTCTGCGGTGGCTTTCACACGAAGATTACTTAAAGACTCAAGCTGAGACGTTGAGGAAAAGGCATGGGAGTTCTGGGGCTTGGTTGTTGCAGACCGAAGAATTCAAGCGTTGGGAAGAGACGGATGCAGCATCTCTTTTGTGGTGTCATGGCCCTCGTAAGTTTTGGCTCGCATCTTCCTTGTTCCTTCTGACTGATGATCATCAAGCGGGTGCCGGGAAAACAATCCTTGCGTAGGTCGCTTCTTCTCTCATACATATACTTCGAATTTACTGTTAACGTCCAGTTTACGTTGCTCAGGTCAATTACTCAGGAGCATATTCGGGCAAAATTTGACAACGATAAAGACATCGGCATCGCTTTCGTATATTTCAGCTATCGCGATGAACATATGTCACCCTCCTTATATCTTGCGAGCATTATAAAGCAGCTATTCGCTAGATTCGGCCAACTACCAGACGATGTCGAGGCGGAATATGATTCGTATTATATGCAAGACCGAAAGCCTACGTATCAGTATCTTCTGAACCTCCTGGGCTTCGTCATCAAACAGTTCAGGCAAATATACTTAATGCTGGACGCTCTGGACGAGCTGAAACAGCGATCTGACATTTTGAACCTTCTACGTTCCATAGCTGCGGCAAAAAAAGACAGCGCATATGATAACGTCAGGGCGTTCGTGACGAGTAGGAAGGAGGTAGATATTACGCGAGTTTTCAAGGGTGCCCCCATTGTCTTGATAGAAGCTAAGAATGTGAGAGCCGATATTATGGCATTCGTGAACTCCGAAATGAAGCGACGTCTGGAGGAAGAGGAATTGCAAGTTCAAGACCCAGCGATTATTCCCGTTATCACGAGAGCCTTGATTGACAACTCGGACGGAATGTATGTTTTTTCAAGAAAGCTTCAAATGTCTGCTGACGCATATGATCAGGTTTTTGTGGGTGTCTCTTCAACTCGATACCCTCTGCAATGATACTATCAATGATCGAGATATTCTAGATGCTCTTCAAACTCTTCCCGAGATTTATACGCTACATACGAACGGATCATTCAATCAATAGATTCGTCAGCACCCAAACAACGAGATATAGCACTCTTGGTTCTCCGTTGCGTTGCCTTCGCTACACACCCGTTAAATTTAGAGCAACTGACCGAGGCTATTTCCATCACGCCCGAAACACATTGCCTGAACGACATTCAATCTCGGAAACCTTCGCAGTCATCCACGGTGCTTGATGTATGTCGTAATCTCGTTTACAAGGACCACGACGGATTTATTAGATTCGCACACTACTCAGTCCGAGAATTTCTCTCATCGGAGTTCTTATACCACCATAAGTCGTTGGGCCTTTATTCACTGGGCCATGAGAACGAAAGACTGGCGCGGCAGACTATTGTAGTTTCTTGTCTGGTTAGTTTGATGTTAAAAGAGATCGGTACTCTCAGTCAGAGTCTTGGGACTGTCTCAGAGAATGGCACGTCAGCGACAGCTGCCGCTGTGCGAAAGATAACAAATGGGCGTATGACATCTAAATTTCTTGATGAATTTTGCGAATTGCGCTCTAGGATACCATTTTTGACTTATGCGTTGAATCACTGGGTGGGATATATCAAAGATCTTGGTGATCTCAGTGAGCCGGTGAAAGGAATCCTCCTCAAGTTATTTGATCCGGGGAGCCTCTGCCTTATGACTGCAGTCGCTATGTACAAAGCCGACGAACGACACATTTGGCCGATTCCAAGAGAGAGCCGTTGGTCACTTTTTCGAGACGACCGTTTCCTAGGACTGCATGTCGCCGTATTGTTTGGTTTCGAAGACGTTATACGCCATTTGTGTCAAGCCGACAAGTCGCTTCTTCTGGAGACAGATTCGGCGGGTCGCACCGCACTTCATTTTTCTCGCAATCTCAAAACCACCCGGTTTTTGCTCGATATGGATCCTGAGCTTAGGTCGCTCGAAGCAAAAGATTTTGGAGGCATGACACCATTGCATCATGCCAGTCAGAGCAACCACGAAGATGCCCCACTTCTAATGCGAGAGTTGTTGCAACGTGGGGCTTCCCCAAACGCGGCGAACAACAAAGGGGCTACTCCATTACATCTTGCTACAACCGGTCGATATCTTGTTTTCAAGTTGCACGAGCTTCTAACGCATGGGGCGAATCCTAACATCAAAGATGAAGCCAAAAATCACGATGCTTTGCAATGGCTTTTGAGTTCCAAATCAGCCAAGTGGGGAGATGATAGCCAGCTGGATGATGTGACTGCCGCTGTGAGAGTTTTGCTCAAGTATGGAGGGAACGCCGGCAAAATGGATATCCAGAAATGTCGCGATATTATTATTCGGTCTCCCAAACTTCTTGTACTAATCATGCATTCTCACCCTATAGAAATCCTTCATCAGGTCAGTGAATATAAAGACCATGCACTTCTAGAAGCACTTTTAGGTGCTGGAGTCTCTTCGGTTTTCCAGGATGCGCTACATTCTTGGACGATTCACGATGCTTTGAGAGTCTTGTTGCACTATGGAGTGGACCTCGGCATAACCGATGTACTGGAATACCGCGATATAGTCATTCCATTACCTCCCACACTACTTGAATTGATTATGCGCCAGCATCCCATAACAGCCACAACCCTTCTCTTAGTCATTGAAAACGGGGATCATACACTCCTAGAAGCCTTATTAAACGCTGGCGCTTCGTCGGTTCTTCAGGATGTGTCGGAATCAAGAGGGGTGCTCGATGCCTTGCAGCGGCTCTCGAAATCCAAATCAGCCACATTGAAAGTTTTATGGGAGCACGGAGTGGACGTTAGCGTAATTATAACCGATGTGCTGGAATACCGCGATGTTGTCATTCAATATCCTAGGCTACTTAAATTTGTTCTACACCGCCGCTCCATAACAGTTAAAACCATTCTCTTGGTCATTGAAAGAGAAGACTTTGCGCTCCTAAATGCATTACTAAACGCCAGCCCCTATAGCTCTACTGTTCTTCGGAACATGGTGAAATATGGAATGATTTGCCTTACTTCTAGAGTTATTTCATCGAGCGAGATTGTGGAAATTCTCTTGCAACACGGCTCCCACCCTGATGCTATTGACTCGGCAGGCAGAACGGCACTACACCTTGCGACAGTGGATATAAAACCTACATTTACACTAAAGAGGAAAAAAATCATCGATATGCTGCTTCGACATGGGGCCAATCCTAACATTCAAGATGGTTCGGGTCGAACTGCTTTGATGTATGCTGCCCGGTGTTCATACCTTCTATCAAAACCAATCGCCGAATGCGCTGGGATTGATATAAATATGACCGACCACACTGGAGCAACGGCTACACACTACGCAATAGCTGGTATCGCGGAACCGCAGCTGAGGAGTGGCATCTTTACCTTACTCTTAAGAGCTTCTGGCCAGAACTCTGGCAGTGTAGTGGATAGTAAGAATAGGAATTTTCTTCACTATGCTATGTACTTTGGGAGCTCCAACGGGTGCCATTTCCTGAATGATGGTGATTTTCGCGAGTGGGCCATGTTGGTCGAATATACAGCCATGATTATCGAGACACTATTAGAATGCGACGTGGATCCTCATGCGTTGGATGTCGACGGCAAGTCACCTATGGATTATGTTAGCTCTGAGATGCTCAATGCGCTGCTTGATGCTTGTCTTTGTCCCGGTGACAACTTCGGAGAATGTACCCTCACGAGCGCCTTTGTCCAGAACGAGATCAATTCAGACCATCGGCGTCAACTCAATGCACATGGGATGTACGTGCCCAATCTTAATGACAATGACGACTGGACTTCTTTTTGGAAATAGTACAAGAGTTATGTCTGCACAGGTTGAAGCCAGGGTCGAGACTCCACCTGTCATGTGATGCAAAGCAGCTCATTCACTCAGAATTCCCTAGTTCAACTGTAGATCATTTGCAATTAATCATGAATAAAACCATTCCTTTCCGAGGTAATGGACTGTTAGGAAATGTAAGAATCATGTAGTATGGTAGTTCCGAGATTGCCTAGTAAATAGGTTGGATTTCTGTTCTGGTTGATATTTTGTTAATGATTTGTCACTTGGTCAACGAGTGATATATCATGTAGTTGTAGTGGTTCCCTAGTTGTACTCACCTCTAACTGTTGTTGCTTTTCTACTGCTTGTACATACACGCTTACGCGGTGCTCATTACTCAGCGATACCTAGTATTTCTACTTATGTACTCTCTATTCAGCTGTCTTCCGTAACTCTCACCTGGAAGTCACATTATTCATACTCCGATCTCCAAACCGTAGTCTCAGCCAACGACTCCTGCGGCCCTCTCTTCCTCCATCTTTCCAGCGTATTCTCTCCCTTGTCAAACGCCTCCTGCAATACCACCATCTCCTCCACCCTCTTCACAAAATTCCAATAAAGCCTACAATAATTCTTCCACGCCCCCAGTTCCTTCCCAGGCTTTTTCAACATTCGCAAAACCTCCCTATAATCTGCCCCTTGAACCTTCGGCGGAACCGGCACATCAAGATTCAGCATGAATAACAGACGCGAGTAGAAAAACTCCTGCGCGTACTGAAGTCTGGCGAATGCACATGATGCGAGATGGAGGGAAATGCATGCTGGTGTTGGGAGGAGGTGAGAACTTGGAGGGGAATCTCATCAGGGAGGGTTTCAAGGGGTGATAGCGATGCGGAGGGGGATGAAGAAGCAGCCACCTGTAATTGGGACGGGGAGTGTGCCTACAGCAGAGGCGGGGACTGAAGAAGTGGGTTTACCTCTAAGCAACGGGCGCCTGGGTCTTTGCACAAATACTGCAACTAGTCAGCATCAATTGTGAAGGAATAGCGACGATATGTGAACATACCACTAGCTTGGTAATTCGACTAACCCATTTGTATCCCTAATCACTTAGGCCCCGACAGCACATCACATCGTCCCTTCCGTACGCAAAGCCGCGGAGCATGAATCCACGCTGAGGCTCTATGTAGATACGGCTGATGAGGTATTCGATGAACGTGACCAGCTCCACTCCACGCTTATTTGCAAGGCCCCATAGAATCTTCCAGCACTCCCGATGACAGGGTAGCACACTGCTGTAGTATTTCGTATCCCAACTCCATCTTAGCCAGGCCAGCTCATCATCTACCAGATATGTATATTCTCCCGTGACCCGATCGCCATACTTGGAGAGAAATGCCAGGGTATCGCGTCGTTACCACTAAGACAATTAGCTACGCCTATGGGGATGGAGGTAGATACATACATCCATGTCTCCCTCTGTGATGTCAGTACCGTCAATAATATCGATTGTGTGGGCGAGGTGGGCTTGATGGCCATCAGCTTCGTTGTAAGGCGTTTCTACTTCGTAGCCATACTCATCGAAGTCGACGGCGTTCTCATCAGTATCGGATGGAGAACTGTGGATACGGCGGGGCATGCTCTCGTCGTAGGGGCCGGCGCAGAGAGTGCAATAGCCTCCTACGTATGTAATTTCAAATGACACTGTTGCTTTTCGATCTCTAGGTTTGAATGTTCCTGACGTATATTTTAAATCTCCGTTGTGTGATTATATAGTAGTATTTCAGGCGGCTAGATCAACGTTGCAACAGTCATAGACCCAGAGACCGGAACAGCCGTCCAGTCATAGACTGGGCCTGGTCAAGTCTGACAAGGGTCGGGACATGTACCTATTTAAGTACTTAAGTACCTAGACATCCATCACATATAGCTATCTATATACCAGCCAGATATACAATTGTAGACCAGCCATATCAGGGTTTAAATGAAGTCGCTAGCACAGCCCTCACGAAAGCAAAAGAGAATCGGCAACGAACCATGAACTGCCAATTCCACTGGCCATATCTGGGATCTCATATCGCTCACTTCTAGACTGTTAGACAGCTTGGATACAGCGAAGATAGATGTCTGACAAACTAATATCACTGTCAGAAACAAAAACCCTACATACAGACCTAAGCCCTAAACCCCTAATATCCACTCTCAAAATCGAGATAGCTTATCTCAACCCAAACTCAAACAGCTCATCTACTTGTCATAACCATTCAAACAGCATCAAAACGCCGTCTTACCACATTTCTCCATTGCATCAAAACCTCAATCCATCACGTGGAAGTGTTATATTTTAGCCTAACAATTACAATGTAGGGGGCGGAAGTTAGCTTCCCCACCTTATCTTCCCCGCTCTTTCTTCTCAATTCAATTCCCATATCCACCTCTTTTCTCAACAATGCATAACCAACTCCCCAGCAGCTCCAGCAACAGTTCAGAACTATCAGAGACAATCCTCGCGACCCTTCCCTTCCCAGAGCCGAAAGAGATTTTTGATCGTATACGCCAGCGACATCCAAAGACTACCATCATCTACTTCCAACCCGATGCAACAGATATCAAGATTGTCGAGAATTTTTGGAAACAGGATGTTGACGTTCCTCTTGGTACCCCTCCCCTCTCCCCTCCACCCCACCAATTCCGATAATTGGGATTACAGAATTATACGAAAAGGCCACAATCCTATTAACGATGAAAACGCTACCATTACCCGAACAAGCCCCGAACCTAAAACTCGTCCACCTCTTCTCCTCCGGCATCGACCACATCGTCCATCACCCCCTCTACACCTCCTCGCACATACCCATCACCACCTCCTCCGGCATCCACGCTCCCCAAATCACCGAACACATTTTCTGCACCCTCCTTTCCCTCACCCACCACATCCCGCTTCTCCTCTCCTGGCAACGCCAGCACCACTGGGGCTCCCACTCCACTTCGGGGGGTTACTTTTCCACCATCCACGACCTATGCGGAAAAACCCTCGGAATCCTCGGATACGGCTCGATCGGGCGACAAGCCGGACGGGTGGGGAAGGCATTGGGGATGAAAGTACTGGCGTATACTGCTACGCCAAAGCCGACGGCGGAGGAGAGGAGGGATCGGGGGTACATTGTTCCGAACACGGGGGATAAGAAGGGGGAGATACCGGATGGGTGGTTTTCTGGGCTGGATGCTGGGAGTAGAAGGAGGTTTTTGGGAGAGGGGATAGATGTGTTGGTTGTTAGTGTTCCGTTGACGGATGAGACACGGCATTTTCTGGGGAAGGAGGAGTTTGATATTTTGTCGAGGCCAAGGCCGGAGACGGGGAAGGGGGCGTATGTGGTAAATATTGCAAGGGGGGCGATAATTGATCAGGAGGCGTTGGTGGAGGTGTTGAAAGGTGGAGGGTTGGCGGGGGTGAGTTTGGATGTAACTGAGCCGGAGCCGTTGGAGGAAGAGAGTGAGTTGTGGGATATGGAGAATGTGATTATAACGCCGCATGTGAGTGGGGTGGGGAGTGAGTATAAGGAGAGGTGTTTGGAGGTTTTGGAGATGAATTTGGGGAGGATGGAGAGGGGGGAGAAGTTGGTGAATGTTGTGAAGAGGGGTAGGGGGTATTAGGGGGGTTGTGTGTGTGGATAGAGAGGTAGATGTATTATCGGATGCTTGTATGTATACTCGAGGAAGGTAAATATTGTGTAATTTTGATAGAATTCTTCCGTTATCAATGTTGGTTTATACTTACATCCAATTGGATGATTAGATTCACACAAGAAAAAAGTATACAAAGAGATATAATAGTTCAACCGCTAAGAAAGCAAGAAGACACAAAAAACTGAGGCCCTTAAGACAGTAGATCCTTCCTCCACGTTGACAAATCCCAAGTAAGATTTCGAGACTCTAGCTTACAGATATTAACGTACTTAAGCCAGAGAGTAACAAAATGTATGTACTCTATCTACCATATCAAACACGCCAGAAAACAATCCAACACTCAAAGACCCTCAACACCATACACCATTACACCCACTACCATCTCTCACTCCTCGACTTATACGTAACCCTCAGCATCCCCTCCACCATCTGATCTTTGACCCATCCAAACGGACTATCCCACCTCCCTCCCTTCCTATTCTGAAACTCCGCATTCCACACCGCGGCGCCTGCATCCAACAGCACCCTAACAGTCTCCACATGAGCCTGCGCAACCGCCAAACACAGCGGAGTTCTCAGAGAAGTCACGTATCCGGGTTCGGGATTAACTTCGTCGACGTCCCACATGCCGGTATCGAGGAGTTCCCGGACCAGGGCGGTGTTCCCGTTGAAGGCGGCCCATTGCAGGGTGGACACGGCGATGGTGTGCATGATGCGGGAGTAGCAATCCTGGGCGCGAATGGTGAGGCGGGGTTTGTCGTAGAGGAGGCGGCGGTGGAGGGCATGGGAGAGGGGAGGTGGAGATGTCGGGAAGTGAGGGTTAAGGAGGAGAGGGAGGCGGTGGGGAGGTAAGAGGCGATTTCGAGGAGGAGTTCGTAAGGGAGGTGGAGGAGGGTTGCGTGTGGTGGTCGTGGCGGGGAGGAGACTGGGTTGGCGATGACAGGGGTTGCGGTGCGGGTGGGGAGAGTGTAGGTGGTAGCGACTGGGGTAGTGGCGATTGGGATTGTGGGGACGTGGGAGCGTCGGGCGGCGGCGGCGGCTACGACTGAAGATCGGCGGGGAGGAACATCCTTGCGCTTCCTGCGGAGGAGTGGCTTGAAGCGCTTGATGAGAGAGCGCACAAGTCTGGAGAGCGATTTGAAGGCCACTTCTCGGGGGCGCATTTGGTATAGCGAGTGAATGCGAGGGGGAAGGTAAATGCGATGGGAGATGTGTTGGATGCGGGGTACAAGCAGGTGCTAGCTGGAAGATGACGTTAGGGTATGTACCTTTTGGAAAAACAACGGAATGCGCTCTTTTTGAAGCACCGTTCTATTATCCAATACGAGGAGACGCTACGTGGCGGTGGTCTTTGCTGTTGCTTCTCTAGATCCAATTACAGATTAGTATTGTTAAGAGCTCCAGAAGCCACGATCTTAGCTCCAGTGCAGCCCCAACAAGGGCTGCTGCAATCTTCAGCCCCACATCGACCCCCCATCTTTGCCCTGTAACCACCTCCCACTGCCGCCGCAATGAGCCAATTCGCATCCGACAAAGAAGCCCTGGACACGATGAAACAATCCACTCGCTTATCGGACACTAAATCACACCCGATAAGCGAGTTTCCGGGGCGGAAAGTGCATTATCCGGAGGAAAGGAGCGTAAGGATATATCGATAGTAATCGTCAAGCTGTATTTCTGATTGCACGGCGTAGACCATGTGTAACCAGAACTCCTTTGTGGAACCCGTGGGTGTCGCTAGTGCAAATGTAGAGGCAGAATACGTCTGTACGGCAGTATTGGTGGTCGAGGAGGGGAGATCGAAGAAAAATCCAGGTGGTGAAGGATATCGATGTTTGTTAGAGTGGAGGCGCGAGAGTCGGGAAGCCAGAAGGAAGAAGCGATCGGAATGGATGGCTCGAGTGAGGACCAATGAACGCACGCTCGGTTGGTAACTTAGTGTGCCTCCCACATCGCGCCTTCTGTGCTACGTTCCGCGAACTCGGCATCTCAGCGGTTTGCAGCCTTACCAATTCTGCTCTGCATCCCAGCAGGTTCGTCAGTTATCTTCTGTCGCTGATTCGGAGGGCTTCAGTCGCCAGAGCTTCACTTTGGTTTGCGGGAATTGCAATTCTCGTTAGGTAATCCACAGTGACCTGAGAAAAAAACTTTACTAAAGCTTGATCGCCACTGCCATCGTTTCAGTCGTCACCAGATCCGGCATTCTCTTCACTTCCCTCAGCGTCCTTGCATTGAATCTCGTACGCACACACGAACAAACGACTCTGTATTAAATACGCCTACTAAGTACAAATACACGCGAGGTCTGCTTCGGTTGTAGCTTACGCGAAAGATCTTCACCCATCCGCTCATATTCGCCCCGTTATCCAAAGCTTTTCGTAACGAAGGATTCAACCAGCCCGGAGCCTTCTCTTTCCTTCCTTTTGGCCTCTGTTCCTCCTCAAGATGGGTCTGTCGCGATCTTCTCGGATCATCGCATTGCTTGTGATCGACTCGCTATTCTTCTTCCTCGAGATCATCGTCGGGTATGCGGTGCACTCGCTCGCCCTGGTGGCGGATTCGTTCCACATGGTATCTACAGTCCTGCCTATGTATCGCCGTGCGACTAGCTGACGGAAGTAGCTGAACGATGTCTTCTCGCTACTCGTTGCCCTGTGGGCAATCAAGCTTGCCAAAGCCAAACGTACGAACGATTACACTTATGGTTGGCAGCGCGCGGAAGTCCTCGGCGCCCTAATCAACGGTGTCTTTCTCCTCGCGCTCTGTCTATCCATCTTCCTCGAGGCGATTCAACGGTTCTTTGAGCCCCAAGGTATCGCGAACCCGTATCTGGTTCTCGGAGTCGGCTCAGCGGGGTTGGTGTCGAACATCTTGGGATTGTTCCTGTTTCACGATCACGGACACTCTCACGGGGAAGAGCACGAACACGGTCACAGTCACAGTCACGACGATGTGGAGGCTACCGCAGATGGGACGCTGGATGAAGATGAGGAGCTACGTTGCGACACGGGCGATATCGAGAGCGTCCTGCCGGAGAATTATGTCCGTCGCGTTGCTCGATCAGTGTCTCCGGGGCCCGTGGTCGGAACACCGAGAAGCAGAGCCGCGCATTTTTCGGATCCTGCCACCGATATCCACGTTTACCCCGCCCTGAACCGACAAGAGGTCGTGCGAGCAGCCGCTTCGGATGAGTCCGAGTCGGCGGTGTCTGATAACGAGACCGATGACGAGAACACCCCTCTCGTCGGGGACGCGGTAGTCAGATCTCGTGCGGATTCTAAGAGCTGGCACCGTGATCACAACCACACCAAACCGAAGAAGGCTGGAAAGGGCGGGCATTCACATCAGAACCTCAACATGCGCGGCGTTTTCCTGCATGTCCTTGGTGACGCGCTGGGCAACGTCGGCGTGATCCTCACCGCCCTCTTCGTCAAGTTTAGTCCTAACCACAAGTGGTCAGCGCCATTCACCAACTACGCCGACCCGTTCATCTCACTCGTCATCACCATCATCATCTTCTCGTCGGCGCTACCGCTCGTCAAGTCGGCATCCAAGATCCTACTCCAGGGCGTACCAAAAGGCATCGTCCTCGGCGAAGTCAAGGAAGACATCGCGTCAATCCCCGGAATCGACAGCGTTCACGAACTCCACATCTGGCAGCTCAGCGACGTCAAGATGATCGCGTCCCTGCACATACAGATCGCATTCGACCCGGAGACGGACCAAGGGCACAAGTACATGCGACTTGCGAAGGCGGTTCGGACGTGTCTGCACGCGTACGGCGTGCACTCGGTTACCATTCAGCCCGAGTACACGCCGCAGGGCGGGAAAACGCCAACTAGGCAGGGGGAAACAAGCACGACGTACGGCGCGGTTAGTGTGGAAGGGGTGGGGCCGGACGCGTGTCTGTTGGAGTGTGGAGATGAGTGCGGACACGGGAAGTGCTGTGCACCGGTGGATGAGAGCGCTGTTGGACAGGGTGCGCACGGAGGACATTCACATTAGGCCGGACTTACATTGTCACTTATGATCAGCATTCGTTTTTTCAGGATTGTTTTGGCAATTGCTGTTATTGTTTCGATGCTTCTGTATTTATTGAAACGCATGGGAACGAGGGAATTGTAATTGGATTTTATTAGATGAATAGACACTGTATGCATTGTACGAACAAACAGGAGAGCCGTAGAGATAGCCCCCCACATCGTCGCCCTGCGATTGGATCGGCTGCAGATGAAGCGATCGGACAGCTAACTAATTTGGGCGGCGATGCCGGGAGAAAAGGAGACCTGCAGAGCCTCCCAAAACCGCGCGTCCCCTTCTCTCCTTCCTGCTCCATCCTCTCTTTTGATCTTCACAGTTAACGTTTCATTTGACAAGAATAATGCCACAATGATGCGCTACGCCAACAATGTCCCCACCGCCCAATCGATCACCTCGCCACACCTCTACCACCGCACCCGCCCTTCCTCCTCCCTCCACCGTCCTTCCTCCTCCCCCTTCAACACCCTCTACGCCCGCTACTCCTCCCGCACCTACTGGCTCTCCCTAACCAACCTCCTCCGCCTCCTCTGGCTCCTCCTCATCTTCTGGGGCGAACGCTACATCTGGTCCTCCTCCATTTCCGCCTGTTCCTGGGAATCCTGGGAGCGCTGGCCTGCTGATGCAATCCCGCACCGTGTCACCCTTGTCGCCGATCCCCAACTTGTCGATATACACACGTACTCCCGACGTGGGGTCTCCCTCGCCGCCACAATCTTTTACACGGATAAATACCTCTCCCGCGCGTGGAGCCTGTTGCACTCCGAGCTTATCCCGGCGGAAACGTATTTCCTCGGCGACTTGTTTGATGGCGGGAGGGAATGGGTTTCCGTTGAAGACCCGGTGGTTCAGAAAGACCCGAACGCAAAGAAGGACTGGAAGTGGCATGGAGACGAGTACTGGATGTCCGAGCTCGCACGATGGGAGAAGATATTCCCTCCGCCCGCGGGGGTGCGGGTAAAAACTGGGTTACCGGGGAATCACGATTTAGGGTTCGGAGAGGGGGTGAAGTTGGCGGTAAGAGAAAGGTTTGGGGCGTTTTTTGGGAAGGGGAATGAGCGGTGGGAAGCGGGGAATCATACGTGGGTTATGGTTGATGGGGTGTCGTTGAGTAACGATCAGGACGAAGCTGTGTTTGGGCCGATACGGGAGTTTTTGGAGGATTTGGAACGACCGATGACGAGGGGGAAGTTGACGCATGATCCGAAGTTGGTGACGCAGCGGAAGATGGAGCAGAAACGGCAGCCAACGGTGCTTCTAACTCACGTCCCGCTGTTCAGAGAAAAAGAAACCGACTGTGGCTCCCTCCGGGAAAAAGGAAAAAGCATCCCCATCTGGCAAGGCTACCAATACCAAAACGTCCTCACCCCTGAGCTCTCTGCAGAACTCCTCAAACGCACAGGTGCACGCTACGTCTTTAGCGGTGACGACCACGACGCCTGCGAAGTTGAACATATGTACGGCCCCCTCGGGAAGGTCCGGGAATGGACGGTGAAAAGCGTAAGCTGGACAATGGGGGTTCGCCGGCCTGGGTTCGAAATGGTCAGCCTCTGGAATCCCTCACACCCCTCCTCCTCGCCCCCACCCCCACCCTCATCCTCATTCTCCCCAGCAAAAATTGAAGAAACACCAGAAGAACTCACCGCGCGTCTCGGGCCGGCTGAGGAACGGAATTCGGAACATCTTGCGCCACAACCACCGGTAGTACACGGGGGGCAGGAAACGCTACAGGCGCATTTGTGCTTCCTCCCGGACCAGATACATATCTTCCTTGTGTACGCTGTGTGTGCCGTGGTAACCCTGCTGGTGGTTTGTGTAGATGTTTGGAGACGGCCTGGGGAGATGGTAGGGAATGGGGGGGTGTTGCCGAGTTGGAAGGGGATTCCAGATGCAGAGGGGAAGTATTGGAAGCCGAATAGGAGGACACAGGGGGGAAGGTGGTTTGTAAGGAGGTGGGCGGGGGAGGTGTGTAGAATTGCCGGGGTGGTGGTGGGGTTTTATGGAGTGCTGCTTTGGATGTGGTAGGATGGAGGGATGTATTATTTCGCTACGCATGCTGGGTTTGTGCTTGGTTGGGTTCAATGGTTTGGTTATGGCGTCTCTTCTTGTTCTTGTCTGTTGTGCTGTGTATTTATTTCCATGTGATATGGGTGTACAGTTAGGTATATTTAAGTGAGGTAATTATAATGGTGATGCTGGGTACTGCAACTTCTGGGTTGCTGGTGAAATACAGTTATTCATGATACTCTTATTCGCTTGACCTTTAGTACCTAGGTCTGGGTGCTAATTTTCAGTGTACTTACTCGAGTCATGTAAATCAGTGAAGCCACATAAGACGGTGACCAGTCATGACGACAAAGCCTGCGACGCTCAGTATACGTATACTTCATCCAAAATTCACTCCTACTTGTATCACCGGAGCTAGAGCAAGAGTTCGATATCAAACCACCAACGGAAGGGGAAAAAAAGACATTGTAGGACTAATTGGGGCCTGGTGTGATCGAATGTAATTCACAGCCGTATATTAAACTTGAAGGGGTGTTCACGGCGAATCTCGTGATAATATATGACGTTTGTGACTAGAGTAGGTGGCATATATAGTTGAAGTCTCCGCGATGTTGGTTTATGCTGGATATACTAGTAATTTGCAAAGGATGATATAGAAACTGTGGTTTGGTTAACGGGAAGAAAAAGATTACTCTAAGGAACCAATGTGGATGTCGCCCTGACCTTGGAGATGCTTAGTGGAAGTGCGGGCGATGGGTAGGTAGTATGAAAATCGATATCGAGTTCTGTCAAGGACCTATAGGTTCTAACCGAACTGGCTGACTACGGTGCGGGTTCGTGGGATGTTACGTAGACTTGAATCACGCTTTATTCCATTATATTTTCGTAGTAGCACTGGTGAGAAGTGTCCATGGATTAATTTCTGTACTGGATAGTTGGATATGTAGTTTACATCATACAGTAGCAGTGGTGCTATAACAAGCTCTGATCATAATGATGATATTTAGGAACATCACAGATAAGTATAAGAATTATATAGAACTGATCTTGGATGGTGCCACAAAACTAACTAGGTAGCAAGCTTAAGCTCGAAACTTGATCAGTGCTGTAAACACTCAGATTACAGGCTCGAAACCCTTTGAGCACAGCAATTAGTGTGTCGTTTTGTTAACTTTTTACAGTCGTTAAATTTTCTGAGCCAAAGTTTGGTGCTATCGATAAATACTGGCAAAAACGGTTCGCGCAGGTGGGTTTGGATGCCATTACAACTTTACAAACTGAAAAAAGTTAAAAATTTCAAAACGAGTCTTGTTTTAGTTACGGAGCTCACTTTGTAGCAGTTCTTTGGTCGAGGTTTGTCAGGTAATGATCATTCTTCAACCTTTATTGGAAACCTCAGTGATGAAGATGGTAAATTTGAAAGTTTCAGTCTTGGTCAAGCAATTATATGTACCAGAACATTAGCCATGAATGGTACAGCCGTAACGTTGCAACTAAATCGAGATAATGATGATGAAGCCTATAAGCTCTCTCCTGCTGAGGTAACGTTCACAGCCGTTTAAGACCCACCTGCAAGCCCATTGTGCTAGCAGATATTCCCCTCCCCTTCCGTTACCCCCCCCCCCCCCCCCCAAATTTATCCCTTATCTCCTCTGAAATACTTCCCCACCTAGTGTTCGCCTTTACATCGCAACAGTAGAGTATTCCGCTATGCCCAGATCTTAGGGCTTTGAGCGGTATGTGGTGGTGTTGGAGCTCGACGTGACGCGGCCAAGAAGCTTAGGGGATCGATGGGCGATATTTCATCTGGTTTGCACATATATCTCCTTTGACTGCCTGGTTTGAGAATGAGATCAAGGGGAGCAGCGAGATCTAATGGTGTGGAGGAAATACAAGTGTCTCATCCAGTCTCACTCGCTCCAGACTGGTAATCACGGGTGGAGTATTTCCGGACAGTCAGTTCTGATAGTCAAATCGCGGCAGTCAACTTTAACTGCCTTGTCTAACTATCCTTTGGGGATGTAGCATGGTGTGACTTTCTTCCTTGCCACAGATTGCCATCATAGTCAGCTGTGGCTTCGCCTTCATTGTAGTTTTTTATTTGTATGTTTTTATACATTTTCCAAACCTCCAAAATCATGTTTGTCACAGCAAAGCATGGGTGCTTGCTAGTGTACTTGCATCAACATCTTTCAAATGATAAAAATTTCTTTGAAATGGGTTGCTAAAAGTGGCATGACTTTGATTATATTGGCTTTCAACAAAACCTCCAGAACATTGTAGTTCATAAGGTATTATGACTTCTTGGAGAAAGTTGACTGCCGCGATTTGATTGTCAGAATTGACTGTCCAGACAGAATCATTCCGAATTACGGGTACGAACAACGGCAGGCGGCGATGGTTGGCCAATTATACAAAGAGCAACCTTGGCAATAGACTCCCGCGCTTACCGAAGGTGCCAATTACGGGAGAACTAACCTGCGGATTGATATACATCCGTGTTCAGCTAAGGTTTAGTAATCCGTGCAAAGTATAAGCCTAGGCGAACCATTGGATGTTGTGCGCCTCGATTCTGAAACGGATCGTATTCGTAACCAATACACAGACTGTCAAAGTTCTACAACAAAATTACATATTCCACCCTAACAACCTGACGGTCAGTAATACAAAAGCCCTAGTGCTGCACTGAGTTGTATCCAGCCCCTCATACATAGGTATTGAACTTTACATATGACGGAGCACCCAACCATACTAAACTCTCTTATCTCTTAAGCACTTGCTTCATGATCACGTCGCTCTAAGCCGTGGAGTGGGATGGCTTAATGGAAGCTACTAAAAAACAAAATATTGTTTTAATCCACGACGCTAATGCAGAGCTAATGTCCGGCTCCAGTTTGAGTTCGATCACTTCACCGAGGGCGAGGTTTTGACGAAGCAGGGATTCTGCATGATTGGAGGGCAGGCTGGGTCATATCTTGTGGCAATTGGATATATGATAAGGGAGTCTAGAGCCAGTGAAAACCATGCTGGGATTGGTCAGGTAAGGCACAATGAGTTCTTCTTTAAAGCCCCCAAGTACAGCTTTCTATGTAGGTACTCTTACTCAATCTGAATCATGATCCGCCAACAGCAGAAGCGACCAATGGTGCAGAAGGTGGGGTCCATCACGGGTGTCCGCATCCCGTCTCCGTCGATACCCTACCACACCCCATATTAGCATCCAATTCTCGACGGTTCCGGATGGATCCGCGGAACTCTCATATCTACCTCTTATATCCAGGAGTAGGTACTTAACCGCCGTAGTGTACTATACTTCCCTCCACTTTCCCACCACGATGCCTGACTACGCAACTCCAAAGCCGTTGATCCCGCCAATAACCTGCGGCGATTACGCGTACTCACCCACGACAGGGTTCACTATCAAAGGGTACACACGGGAGGAATCCTCACACCTTTACGGGCTTCTCTTCCCTCACGGCAACGCCATCCAACGCGCAAAACTCTCCCTGGACGCAAAGAAAGTGTGTTCACACCGATGGGCGGTATCTCAGCTCCTACACTACGGAATCCCATTAACAGAGGGCGATGAACTTTCTGCGCTTCGAGAGGCAGTAGAGAGCGGACTGGTGAGCCGCCACGTCTGGGTGATGATGAAATACATACTGACAAAAGAGGGTGGAGTGTGGAGAAGTTCCTGAGCACATGCTTGCGCTTGAAGAGTCGCTAAAGGCGGCATACGAGAATACGTACACGGAGGCGTTTATAGCGCTTGGACCGACGGGGGCTGCTGCGACGGAAAACCTCGATCGTTTTTTGCATACGTATTTTCTGGATAGCGAAGGACGAGTGGACCCGGTAAAGGCGCCGCCGGCTTTGGCGATTACAGGATTGATTGCATGTGAGCGGTTGCAGGTGCATAGCGCAGCACGGAAATTCGGGTTGTTTACGGAGAGTGAAGGATATGAGGATTGGGGGACGGAAAGGAATATAGTGATTGGGCGGTGTCGAGACGCGGTGGAGCGTCTGGCTCATGAGGGATATGACGGCGAAGAGGGAGCGGTAGTGGGGGAGGGGGAGGGGGAGGCTGGGGAAGAGAGGAGGGGAAGAGATGTTGGGGAAGAACTAGAGTGGACGGGGGAGGAGAGGGGGAGGAGAGGGGGAGGAGAGGGGGGAGGATGAGAGCGACAAGAGGGGGGAAGTGGAAGGGAAGGATGAGATGCATGAGAAGGGGAAAGAGGAGGAGGAGGAGGAGGAAGGGGAAGCCGAACGGCAGGACGTACTGGAAGATATACCGCAAAAGGAAAGGTTGTTAAGCCACCAGAAGTCCAGGCAGCAGGATCAGGTCAGATATGCCACGGGTGTGTACCGTATTGTGTGTGACGCGGTCAAAAACGAGACCGACACTGAACTTAGGCTTTCGATCAACGCGGATTTGCAGCGTATGGGGGGATTTGCTCCGGAAGGTCCACTGTTAGGCGACTTCAACCTCGGCGTATTAGAGGGCCTCATGCGGTTTTGTCGGGACGACGAGAGCTGGAGTGATTTCGAAAGCGATACAGAAAATTGGGACCTCGGTAGTAGCACGCATATTGGAGGTAAGCGGAAGGGATCGCAGCTGAAGAACCACCGGCATAAACGACAGCGTATCCGCAGACAAGGAGAGGCCTTCAATGACAGGATATTGCATTTCATCTGGCGTGGACGGGAAACCGGATATGGTACGATCGAGGTGGACTATACCGGTTCTCATACGGGATACATACAGTTTTCGGATGACCAATTCACCCGGTTCGAGGGAGTGCTCTACGGATGCGATGTGGATCCTATCGCAGAATGTTGTAGGTTCGAGGGATTCAAAGTTCAAGATGAAGTCGAGCGAACCGCAAAGACTTGGGACGAGTATACTAAGGAGCGATTCGTTTACCAGAGCAAAGCAAGTAGGTGGCGGGTTAACGCTTGAAGTGGGTGGTTACCTCCGTATGTAGCGGGATTTTCTTTCATTTTCGATTCGTAGAGGATTTGTATAAATAACTGGCATGGCCTTTTTTGTTGGAGCGGTTCTTGGAGTACGTCATCACGTGTTTTGGGTTAGGGTTGGTTGCGAGTATCTAGGCTACGTGTCACTTTAGACTTAGACAATCAACCGTTCAGTTCAGTCAAGAGCGAAGGTTCGGTACAACATTTTTGATTTTGTGAACCGATTGATGCTAGATCACTGGACACATACTATCACTCGGCAATTTGGTACAGTGGCCAAACCGGATATCGATCCCACACTTACTTAACGCAGCTGTACTCGGAGGGTGCCAAAAGTCGGGCGCGCCTCATAAAATGCAGAAATTCTACACTGCCACCACAACAATAGAGAGAATTTTTGAAAAAGAAAAGAGTAATAATAGGTTATTAGAGATGCTTCTATGAAGTTTTCTCAAATATATTTGTTTTATAGTGAAAGACGTGGATCTTGGCATTTCTCGTTGTATGGGTTCAAAAGTCGGGCGCTCTTTTGCCCTGTATCACCGCGCCCGACATAGATCAGGAAGTACGACTTGGAAGCGGCTTTTTGTCGTGGAAGTACTTAGGACTAGGTTATATGTCATGGCCGCAAGCGGCCGAATACAGTATGATTACAAACAAACAAACCGCGCCCGACATACCCTTGTATCCGAGTACATCGCTGTTAGTTGGATCGATGCAAAAGGGAGGGGTACAGCAGCCAGCCAGACACCCTAGTTGGGCGAACTAGCTTTCAAGGTTCGCTAGTGCTTTGGGGCCCAACCCTATACCGAACCACCTTCGCTTCACTTGAGTCAACCATCTGTCATCTGTACATCACTTACCCACACA
Organism: Trichophaea hybrida; assembly: GCA_015178995.1. Taxonomy (NCBI): domain Eukaryota; kingdom Fungi; phylum Ascomycota; class Pezizomycetes; order Pezizales; family Pyronemataceae; genus Trichophaea; species Trichophaea hybrida. The sequence continues at coordinate 18,960 of WHVE01000431.1, read as the reverse complement.
AGCACTATGGCGTCCCGCCCTAATATCCTTGCTATCTCTCTTGATTTCGAAGACATGGTTAAAGAAATCTCCGTGGACCTTTGGAGTACCCTCAAGTCCTGCGCAAACGTCGTCACTGCTTCTTCAGCCGAACAAGCCACTGAGCTCCTCGGATCTCTCCATCTACAGGCAGTCCTTCTTACCGACGCGGCCGTAGCCAAGGGCACCAAGTACGAGAACGTCTGCAACCTCCTCTCGACCTATGTCCAAAACGGCGGTATCGTCATCATGTGTTGTATCTTTAGCAACTTCATTGGACCCGACGAATTTGACAACTGGCTTCGCCAGCGTTGGGGCCTTAACTGGCTCTTCTCTGACTACCACCGCACCACCTTCTACTTAAACCCTGCAGGCGAGAATCTTTCCCATAAGCCCGGTTTACCTAATTCCTACTCAATGAAGGCGGTTAGCTTGAAGGGCGTCGAGGAAAGGAGCAAGATCTATCACCCTACTGGGGCCTCCAATACTCAAAGCCTTGTGTTTTCGTCCCAACCCGTGAAAGATCTCAGCCAGGCTGCAGTCGCGTACCAGAAGGTTGGAAATGGTTGGTTGGGGTATGTTGGGGATGTCAATTCCGAGAAGGAGAGTACGGCTGTTGTGATGGCTATGTGTGGCCTTGTAAAGGGAGATGCTTGCTACGTTTGTGGGGAGATCACTTCTGGAGAGGAGAAGAAGCCGTTGCTCTCCTGTTCGCGCTGCCACAAGGCTGCCTATTGCTCGCAGGCATGTCAGAAGAAGGATTGGAAGAGGCATAAGGCGGTGTGCAGGGCGTCTACCGCTGGTTAGATTTGGAAAATGATGAGCTGTGTTGTAGTAGGTTTTGCATGTAGCTGTTCAGTAAAGATGTGTTGATTGGTTGACTAAAACACCGGCCTGAGTTGATAATTGAAGCCGGTTTTCCTATGCCAAGCTTTACCTGCACTCTCGCGATCTTAGGCCTGTCGGTTTCGAAATGACACTTTCCTTCTCGTCTCGTAGGTTCCAAATGACCTATGTTTCTGTCTTTCAATATCCGGCAGTCGTAACTGTTCGTGGAGATCGTGATTTGACCTTGATCACGAGATTCATATATTCCTTATTTTCATTCTGTTGTTTGAAGTCTACCTAATAATCCTATAAATACAGCCACACTTTGGTCCGCCATGTCTTCACTAAATCGCAAATGCCATCGATTCCTAAACCACTCACACTATGCCACCTTTGCTCCCGACATTACACCGTTCTATTTCTAATCACGTGAGCTTCCTCCTGAGCAGTTTCCCGCATCAAACCGAGACTTGAAAATCTAGAATTACTTCTTGTATCAGCGGTTAGCATCGCAAAGAACCAATCGTTTTCAACCCCACATACCCAATTCCTTGCATTTCCATTTCGTCCTCGAGTAATCTCTTCTCGGTATCATCGACGACAGGCGTCCAGCATTTTTCTACTGATTTACCTAAAGAACATGACGCACATTGCGCTGGCCAACCTAATGGTTGATTGAAAGATTCACTGCGTGCAAACACAATAACAACCGCTGTGAGAAGCAGAAAATGTGCAGCCAAAAGACTCAATACTACCACGAACCCAGTCCAGCGTCTTGGAATTGCCTAGACTATAAAATATCGCATCACCGCTCTGTCCGCCGGGTGAATGCTGACTAGATTCCGGTAATAGGTTGTGGCATGTAATACACTATAAACCGCTTCCATCGCCAACGACAATCTTCTAGTGTCTCGGAGAGTGTTATTGAATATCGCAGCCACAGTAGGGTCTAACGTATTTTCGCGGGAGAAACAAGTCCCGCCATTGGTGTCACCGAAGATAACGTTTGCGTCTGTCGTGATGGTGCACCAGTTCAGTGAGAAGTGGAGTTCTTCGTCTGAACTATTTCGTCTAGATAATAATTGCAGGATCCCACGTTCTCGTTCCCGGTTGAATCTGTTGAAGTCACTGCTCAGTTGGAACTGTATTGCGGTTGTATTAAGTGTTCCATCGGAGTTTGCGTATGGTGCTGGTTCTGTGATGTTGAAAGCGTTCTCTGCAATGATGTTTGTTGCCGTGGAGGTAGTCTTGATGACGCAGAGACTATATCTTATATCCGTAATGAGATCACCATCCCCATTTGATGTCCCCCGAAATCCCATTGAACCTGTAGCAAACTCTCCTTGCATCGGATGATTGCTATCCAATTCAGGTCCAGTACTGAAATTTCCACCCACACCGTCGAACCCCTTGGGCAACGGAGTATCAATAACCAACTGCCACCCCAAGGAACTGCACACCTCAAGAGTTTTTCCCTGTGCATGAATGGCACTATGGACCGTGGCGGTGCAGGTATTAATCGCCCCCAACGACATCGCGCAATTGTATCGCTTATCTCCTCCCCAATCAAACGTCTCTAACTCAAACAAGCTCCCCCCTCGCTCACGTTGATCTGCCCTTTACCTGTTTCAAATACTTCTCCATCATCTCATCCGGAGGAGATCCAAATGTTCCCGCAAGAGTAAGATTCCTTCCAAGATGCGTCGCATTAACCTCCTTCAGCTGCGGTGGAAAGCACAGGTGTCTCGAATCTAAAAGACTTCTGGACCTTGATACCACGTGATCACTGTCAGTTGCTGTTGCGAGAAAGGAAGAAATGTTCTAAGAACCGTACCAGTATCTCGTAAAAAACGACCGCGAGGCATTTTATGCAAACGTCGGATAATCAAACGGATGTATCGCCACATCCAGCGTGTTTTGTCTATACGAATACGATGCCGCATTGCTCGTGACATTCTTACTCCCGCGAAGGAATACACTATCAAAATCCCACAACAAAATCGTAGAAGTCATTTGTTGTGCCAACGTAAGGAAGCACATCCCCACTACGATTGCAAACACCGCAAACTTCCTGCTGCGTACAAACCCCAGAAAGAACGGAAGGATAAGATTGAACATCCCCGAATTTCTCCGTTGAAATATCGTCATCTCCTCTACATCCTCATCACGAACTTGCCGGAACTCGAGCGCTAGTGAGGCAATCATGAAGCAACATGTTAAAGTCTGCGCACCGATCAGAACGCGAATGATGGCGGAGCAAATGGTGACGGCTATGGGCCCTCGTCCGGCCGAGACGAACGGGTACCAGGAATTGTTGTAGTCTATTGTGTCTTTATTGCCCCATGCCCAGAAGCTCCATAGAATTGCTGTGGCGGCGATGGTACTGGCTGTTCCGACTGGGAATGCGAGGGTGTTGATCCAGCCAAAACGGTGCAGAAATTTGGGAAATGTTTTGGTGGGTTTTTGTACTGGGCCTGTAGTGTAGCGGTATCAGTGTCTTGAAGACCTGGTTTATATCGTGTTGGTATCAAAGTTCACCTTATTTACAAATAAATCTAGGAGGCTAAAGATCATACCCTCCATCGAAGTATTGTTTTACCGCGCTGTTCGATCACACGGACGTTTCTCAGTTTGTAGAATTGAAAAGGCAATATGCAAGGTAGTTTTACAGTCCTCAGATGGACACAACGTGGTTCTATAGAACCTATTCTATTACAAATAGACGCTCGCTAGAAAATGCGCTGTCATGTTCTACCGGCTAATCAGCCTTATGATCGGCAGCACCGCCCCATAAGTGATACCCTCCGACGCTAGGTATCTAGGACATCATTCCACTGCGTATATGAGTCTATTAGAAGCGGGGTATAGTAAGCGCTACTGATAGTAACTTGTAGATCTGCGGGGCACCCGCCACAATACACGTGTGATAGCGGAGATAATAATGAAAGCAATGATGGCTTGTATGTCCTGCAGCCTACCGGTAGGCCGGAGAAGGCTCGCTTTTGGGGTTTAGAGCAAGAAACTTGGTAGTTTTAGACCTTTAACTACAATGTTGTGTACCATTTGACGGCGTTGTCAGAAAGGAACAGTGTATGGCGCTCGTTGGACGGGTACACACCTATTCAAACTCAATAACCCAGCATGCAGCTCGGGCCATAAGAATTAGGTTAAATATTGATCTAAGAGTAGGATAACTTGGCATGTTTCCATTGATATTCTCGCTGTGTAATTCTAGGCTACAGCCTTTGTATGTATGGCAAGGACATCGTGCGGGGGATCTACAGAGAATCCGAGATGTTGACTAACTTGGATAACTGAAGCTGTAGTCTCAGAACCACGGCGGGGTATACTTCGAGACTAGTGAAGTTGCCTGTATGGTTGAATACTGTTTAATTAGTTTTCCATAGTCATTATCACTGGGATTTATGGATGGAATGGGTAAGAACTCCAGGGACTATCTGAGCTTAGTGACATTACATATCGCTGGATCTCTGCCGCGTTAAAGGTCGCCTATTACAGTCGCAGGTTTTCATGGGACATTTGAACCCTAACCCTATCAACATCCAAGATATTCATATGCGTGTGTGTGTGTGTTATTCATACTGTGTTCACTCTACTTTAGAGTATGACAGAATCCATTTTTCCCCGATACTCCGTGGTGTGACCCTGACGTGTCCCCCAAGCCCTCCTCGGTCAGATTGTAACATCCCTTTCTCCTTCCTCCCATTTATCCGCCCCCCACCGCCCCTCCTACTCTCCCCCTCTCCCATGCAGGGTCTCATTGATGTCATCGCAGTGGAATACCCCAACCGGCCAATCCCCGTCCGTTCCGCCCCACCCCCTTACTAGGTCTTGGTTGACTGACCAGCATGTTCGATCGAAAGCGCAGAAGGTGCATTGAGGTTGTTTGTGCCGGGATTCGAACCCGTAGCACAGTAGCATAGTGGCACAGCTTCTCGTACAATCATCAGCACGTTAACCACTACATTCATATGCTTCGATACTATCATTCCAAAGATTAAACATGACGCTGTGCAGCATCCACTTCATCTAATTCCATCTCAGTCTCTGCCATCCTTATCCTCGACTCCGTTTCCACATCAATCAAGTAAGTACTCCAAACATCGCCCAAATACCGCCACATACCCCAGCCTAAAGGGAAAAGAAATAACAGTACCCAAAGAGACGATATAATAACAGGCGATTCACTATACCAAGAGATAGGTGGTGTCACCGCCGCAAATTTCAAAACGATAGGCAGCGTTGCCACCCCAATAATCATAACACAGAATATACTAACTGCTGCTTTCAATAGAAACACCAACTCCCTCTCGGTCCATTCCTCGCATCGATGCATATCCATATTATAACCCGCCGTGTATCGCAACTGATGTCGATTCTTTGTCACAACAACGCCTGGCATGGCTGCAAGCAGCCTAAGCAATCCTCGCCTCTCAGCTGCGTTTTCATATTCCACTACCGTAAGTTGGAATACATCCTGGAGTCGTGCCAACGCGGCAATACTGAGAATTCTCGAGAGGGTTATGATAACTGTTACGAGAATGACGAAGTAAAAGGTACTGAAGAGGTTATTTCCGTACAAACTGGCGCATATAAATGTCGCAATTATGAGAATAAGAGCTTTTGTAAATCCCCGAACTGTTGAGATCAAAGCCGCTGTGTCCCCTTCTTCGCCGATGGGTGGTGCTTGATGTAACATAACCGCTAGCGGGGGCTTGGAGCGCAAGAGCGAGAGGAAAACCTGGTACGTGCGCCGTTTGAAGAGTCTATTAAAGAGCATAACTATTACCATTCTGTTTGCCGTATGAAAAAAGAGAGAAAATAACGACTTACAGTGCAATAAGGCTAGAAGAATGGTTTGAAAGGCTTCGCTCTGACTTGTGTGGCTGATTCCATTGTGGAAGATGATTAACCACGGAGCAGCAAGTGCATTCATCAGTAACAACGCCAGAAACCAGCGGTGTAAGAAACACGATTTCCTGGAAGTCCTTATTTTTCATAGCTGCAATTCCATATACAGCCATCGATATAACAAACAGGTAGAGACACCACAAAGGAAGAATGTAGCTACTGATCCCAGGGCCAGGGCCAGTGCAATCCCATGGGAGATATACGCCGATGATTATCGACGCTGTTACCACTCCAAAACACAGTCCATATTGAATTACCAAAAAAAGGGTGGTCCAAGAAATAACTTCACATGTAGTGGATTGTTGTTTCGGACGAAGCACGCGGCGCTGCAATTCCAGCAACGATGGATCTTCAGTTCCAGGCAGATACCATCTGTGAAGTTCTCCGATTCCTTGGACTTGAGCATGATGTAATCCCTCGCGTCTGTCGACAATTCCATACGAAGATATTAAACCGTCGGACCCCAGGTTACGCGCTTTCAATACTCGATGTGAAGGCCAAGTCGATTGAACAGGAAGAAATAACATCATTCCACATGTAACTAAAGCTGCAGGCGGATTCAAGGCCATCAAAGCGGAGAGATGTGCGGTTGGCAGTGGAGAAAACATCAGGATTGCCGGCAACAATGTCAAGAGGACGTTAGCTGCAGATAATCCCCATTTTTTGTAATCTGACAGGCTCTTCATATCCGCTTCGACCCAATCGCTGCAAGAACGATACAATGGTGTGGTGGATTGTGCGTTGACTATGGAGGTAGACGTTTCTAAACTGATCATGAAGAGTATGATCATTGTGACGGGCCAGCGTAAGCCGTAAAGGATGCGCATTTTCAGTGCCGAGTATAATAGGCTTTTATGGAGTATTACTTTAAACAAAGTCCAGGTAGATCATTCTTGAAAAGAAGTTTGGATTGTACGATCTTCCAAAAGTGGGGCGCGCGAAGTTTCTACCGATTTTATATAGTCTCAACCAGACGCTAGTGCGTGTGCATCCATCCTGTTGTCTCAGCAGCCAATCGATGTTATGCATATGAGGCTGCAGATGATTTGTCGCTTTGCCTCTCAAAAGACCCAATTGGCAACTGGGCTTGCATGATGTAGAGCATAAAGGGCGTTAAAAGTTCTCCTAGGCTGAATTGCAATATTGGAAGTTTCGATTAGAGAGCGGAACTGAAGCTGGAATCATGCCATATCACAATCTGGAGGGGGAAGATGCGGCCTTATAAGCACTAGCCGGTTTAGCACGGCCGCACGCGCGCACAATATCGGAATATGTAGAACTCACAAAGTATTGACATCATCTTTACTCTAATGTCTCTACATTTCACTTCTTTGGATAGTATATCACCCTCCTTCTAAGATCCAATGGTCAGCATTGTATACAGCACACTAGTTGCATTCAGCTATGATCAAATGGACGGCGATTCCTTAACTAGGCGTTTCACCAAACCTTGGCTGTTGCGGCTGACGGATAGGGGTTTTTGGCCGATTAGTGTTGCGACCAGGCACCTTCTGTTGCAGTCTGTAACGTGAGACTTGGAGTTTGAGCACCCAACTGCGCTAACTACTTACCCAGTGAGGACGAGATGAAAATCAGTTGAAGCATTTGAACAAATCACGTGACTTCCACTCTATCTGTGATGAATATATAATAGGTGGAGTACGTACATACATCGGTACTTACAATGCGGGTCTGGTTTGGGTCGGTTTATAGCGCCGATGTTGCAGCGTTATGGTAGAGGATTTAAGATGGCGGGTATCCCGCAACGTCGATAGGAGCAAGTATAACCCAATCCCATTCATGCGGCAGCACTTATGGGTCCCCATGAATATGTCTCTGGCCGAATGGACACCACTATTCAACAACTGGATTGTCGGGATCTGGAGAAGCTGCAGCTCATGACAAAACTTCGTTCTCCAGAGTCTCTATATCGATTGACAATTCGAAATTCGTTACTGTAGAAATTGCAACGCATCTCAACTCTTGTTCCTCCAATTCCTCCATAAAGAAATATTTATACCTACGCGTAATCAACCAAAACCAGTACCCATACCACCACCGCAGCCATCTGCCCAAGTCCCCACTCATCATCCACAAATTCGGCTTCAATATTCCTTGCTAGCTTTCTTTGACCATTCCTGAGCCTCAGAACCGATAGATAGCAGCTCACTTCGAAGTTTTCTGACTTCAAGCAAAACTCACTCTTTGTTGTTGTTGTTGTTTATTCATATTGTATTCACTCTAATCAGAGTATGACAAAGACTGACTCTCCTCTGCCTCCAGGCTCATAACCACTGGTTAGGTGGCATAGCTCCCCACCCACTATCCAAAAACGAAAATTTTCACCTCCTCCCCCTCTTCCACCATCTTCTGCTTCTACTCTCCTTGCAGGTGGTCATGTTAGGGTGCAGCTCTGCAGATCACTCCCATAGTTAGCTTTAGCGCGACTTCGGCTGCATCACCAATAACATTCACTTCTAAAACGTACGAAAGGTTCTGCTTACCTACATTGGTAGCAACACTCAACTTCTGATGGCCTCATAAGCATCAGAAGCAATTGAAAACAATGCACGATGGTTGATTCACCTGGTTTATCCCTCAACCAGTGGATTGCTGGCGGTTCGGAGGCCTCGCATGCGTCCTCTGACTTCGCGACCATTCCTGTTACGCACAACGCACACAACGTGCAGGATGTCTGTTTTGCGGACAGAATTGACCAGGCCAAGTCAATTTGGTTTAGCAGCAAGTTCGCTACCTTGGCCACCGCAGGCATCGAACCTTCAGAACTTTACACCGCAGACTACCTTACCGAGCGAAAGACAATCATCTACGACGGCCCAGGGCACTTGTCTGATCAAGCGATCAACTGGGTCAAGGCTACAGAGGATGTTCAGCTCAAGATCATCGATGCTGGCCTCTCGGAGAGTCTCGAACAAGCCGAAAAATTCTCCAAGGTTTGTGAACTCAACGAAAGTTTAGCTGCTAAAGTCAATGAGTTGGAGGCTGCTGAGCCTGTCCAAGGCCCGAACAAAGAGTTGGCGGCTGTTACACCTAACATAATACCCTCGGAGCGGGGACACACACGATCACTCGCGACGGCATCGGCTGTCACTAGACCCGGAAGCCAGAGCGAAGGTTCTCGAACTGCAAAGTATATTGAACTGCAAAGTTCTTGAACTGCGAAGCATATGGAACTGCGAAGTTCTTCAACAGCGAAGCTTCTTGATTAGCGATGCTTCTCGACCAGCGACGCTTCTTGACAAGCGAATGTGTTCTCTAATGAACGAATCTAGGGAATGCACCGCTGTGGCCTGTGACTCCGAAACTCTGTACGCAACGAAAGCTAGAGAATGCACCACTTCGAACAATGAAGCTAGAGAAAGCTAATCTCTACTCAACGAAAGCTAGAGAAAGCTACTCTCTACCCAACGAAAGCTAAAAGCATGCGCCACGCCATACAACGAAGCAACTCTATCGAACGCAGCCTATTCGTCTGGAGGTTAATTATATCGAAATTATACCACCGGTCTGGAAGGCAGGAATGGCGGAGTTGATGCCATAAAAGATTCCAGCGGTCCGAGTATAATCTATTAACCGTAAAGATACGGTGGGCCCAGGTAATAGAGTTCTTCAGTAGTTGTGAAGTTAAGGGTATTGGCTCAAATAACCGGCGGTAGTTGCAAAAGTAGTTGCACTGGTTCGAAAGTAGTTGATGTATGGGTGTTCTAGAGTAAAGAGTGTAATTGGCAGTTAAGAGCGAAGACGAAGGTATAAAGACCTTCGGTTGAGTCGAGGGTAGAAAGGCACTAACTCGAAGATCATCAGATCATCGATCACTTTCTCAGCGAGGAGAACAAGCCTTAACAATATACGCATTTGGAAAGCCATACTTTTCGTTGTGAATCCTTTAGTTATTTCCAAATCCTGAGCGAAGCTCTTGATCCGCCGCAATCGAAGAAAGTCCTGATCCGAACACGGCTACTACTTTGACCGGTGAACCTGGGGTAACTCTCCCGGTGTCACAGCAGCAGCTCACTAAGAAATAGGCAAGCTGGAGGAAGAGCTCCAGATCGAGAAGGGTCGCTCTGCGAAGTTTGAGAGGCGGCTGGAGAGGCGGCTGCAGAAGTGCAAGTCAGAACCGCAGCACACTGCTGACCACACTGCCATCGCCCAGCTCCAGCTAGAAAAAGATATGCTGCTACACCAAGCCAACAGTCTCTCTGCCGAGAAAAGCAGGCTTGAATCTGTGTTGCGAGCGTTCGAGCGTATCATTCAACAACTTACGACTATCAAAGTAAATGCGACTCCGGCACCCAATACCTTCTCCGAACCCACCCCACCACCATCTGGGAACCATGGCTCCTTTAAACCGACCCCTGGCAAGTCAAGAAGCCGTGGCTTCCCCGTGAAGTCGTCTAATCTTCCGACGTATCATGGTGAATGAATACTGGATAATGTTATTGCCTTTCTGTTTGCTTTGGAATGACACATCAAGAATGCTGCACAAGCCATCTGGTGGGTCGGCACTATGGGTTAGGGAGAGCAAGTGGTGCAACAGCTGAAAGGCGAAGCAGTGACCTGGGCCATGCATCGTGTCCTGATAAATACTCCCATCGAATGGTCCACCTTTTGCATGGAATTGAAAACTAAGTATATTCCATCCAACACCTTGGACCTAGTCAAACGCGAATGGGAGGAGCTGAGCCTGAAGAAAGAAGAATGGGTCACAGAGTTTAATGAGCATTTCGGACACCTCCGTTCAAAGTTGGACCCGCAGCAGCCGATGCCAGCTGAAATATCAGCCGACACTTATGGGTACAAGATTGAAAAGGGCAACCAGGGAGTTTACAAAGACTTAGTTTGGTATATTGGCATGCGCGATAGGACTCCAACCCTTGAGCAGTGCATGGAGCACCTTGCTGCATTGGACACATCTCTCAATAAATCTCAACCTGAAAATAGCTCCAACACGAACTCCAATACAACTACGAAAGCCTCAGTCAAAACAATAGAATCCAAGAAAAGCGATACAACTGGCACAACTGGCAAGGCCAAAGATGATGATTTAACCTGTTACAATTGCGGTCAGATGGGCCATATCTCTCGCAACTGCCCAAACCGCGACTTGATGATGAAGTTACTCAAGCAAGCTTTGGTCAGCAAAGATGCCCAGAAAGCTAGGTCTGGTCGCTTGCGCAAGGACAAAACAATGGGGGGGGGGTGTGCTGACCGGTCAGAAAAAGAGTGGACAGCTTGCCAAGGAGAAAGAGGTCACACAAGAGATGGATAGCGGGGTAGAATGCGAGTTAGAGAGTCTTTCAGATTCAGACTCTGAGGTGGGAAAAGTCAAAGGAGGTCAGTAGCTGCAGCTGTATCTCGCATAAAAACACCATCATTTAAGGTATCGTCAAAAAAGGGTGGCAAGCATGCGCGGGATAGTCAATTCAAGTGTTTCACCCGTTACCATCACTTGAAAGTCAGTAAGCTAGACCACGCAATGGTCAATCTGCTAATGATTAATGGGACAATATGATACCAAACAGAGCGCAGATGGTGGAGCAGCAAAAAGGCAAGAGTTGTGAAGAACGATTGTGCGTCGGAAAATTATGTCGGTTGGAAGTTTCTTGATGAGCTGAGACATCAAGGGGCCTCTCTAAATACAAAAGATGCAGGATGGATGATCGTGGAGACTGCCAATGTCAACGCAGAGGATGGTATAGAAAAACGCCAGCGGGTCAAACTGAATCTACGACTTGGTTCGTCCTTCGTCTATGAGGCAGATTATACAGTCTATGACGTCAAGGGGTTTGATATCGTGCTAGGCAAAAGATGGATGCGCAACATAAATCGCCCTTATCAAATCGACCATGACAGCAACAAAATGTGGATAGCCGATAATCTCTGAGAGGAAAGAGAGGATGGCCGAATACACTGTCCACCGGGCTTGCTGCCCTTTGGATGTTGACAAATATATAGTGGAGCAGACAAAATTCATGGGCATACATAGTGTTGGCAACAAACCGTCATGGTTTGAGAAAATTCTTGAACCAGTTTGATTTGTGGCAAACCAAATCCTGCCAAGACTATTGACTCAAACCCCACCATTTCGCTCCAACACTTTAAACAAAAATAAGTATGCGAGTTCTTGTCCGATCAGCTCGAATTTTTTTTATCATGTAGATAACTTCATGCGCTACAAGATAAAAAAATTCAAGCCAATCGGACAAGAATTCGCTTACGCATTTTCGTTCGAAAATCTTGGTTTGCGAACCGGTTTGTGAAAAACCAGTGAAAATCAGCAAATGTCGCAGCGAACCTCGAACTGATTCCCGGCTTGGTTCGATCCATCACAAACCGGTTTGATTTGTTGCCAACACCAGGCATATATAGTGTTAGCAACGGGTCCGGGTTACCCGCCCGCGGTCCGGTTCGGAACCGGACCCGTGCCCCCGGGTCGGTTCTGGAACCGCCAAGGAACCGAACCGCCCAATCACAAGCGGTTCCAAACCCGGACCGGAGCTCCGGGTCCGGTTCTGGAACCGCCAAGGAACCGAACCGCCCAATCACAAGCGGTTCCAACCCGGAACCGAACCGAAACCCGCCGGGTTTTGGCGGGTTTTACCTGCAGCAGAGCCTCATTTTTCATCGGCCCCAATAATCACAGCTTTTCTGCTCCAATTAAGTATTTGAGCTCTGATTGGATCGCAACATGTTATATACGTAGATTATGCAGTTTTTGACGCTCTTTCACCTCCCGGTCTCCGATTTGCGATACGATTAGTATTCGTTGAGTCGCTGCGAAAAACAGTCGATTTTGGCCGCATTTTCGGCTTTATTTCACAGCGACTCAACGAATACTAATGGTATCACAAATCGGAGACCGGGAGGTGAAAGAGCACCAAAAACTGCATAATCTACGTATATAACATGTCGCGATCCAATCAGAACTCAAATACTTAATTGGAGCGATAGTTTTAGAGAAGAAACCCGCCAAAACCCGGCGGGTCCGGTTCGGTTCCAGGTAGGAACCGCTTGTGATTGGGCGGTTCGGTTCCTTGGCGGTTCCAGAACCGAACCGTTTGCCTCGGTTCCGGGTTTGGAACCGGAGATTAGTGCCGGTTCGGGTTTAGTACGGTTCCGGAACCGGAACCGACCCGGACCCGTAATTTGGAACCGTTGCTAACACTAGGCATATACATCATACGGAAGGCGGAATTCAAAAACATATGGCCCGCCTGTTGCAGTGGGCCTTTTTGATTAAAGTGCACCATCGCAGCGACAGCGATACCCACCCCACTGACGAGTCACCAGGAGAGTTTCAACAAATGTTGGCAGAATTCCAGGGCTTGTTTGGTGAGCCAACTTATGCAAATTCGCAGAAAGGAAGGCAGGCTGATTTCGAAATTAAGACGGACCCAAATGGCAAAATACCGTTGCGCTCACCATATCGCATCCCTCCGTGTGCAGAAGAGGAGCTTCAGAGGCAGAGAGACAAGGCAATTCGCTGCAGTTGGATTCAGCCCTCTCAGAGCAATTTCGGCTCACCAGTATCATTTGTAGCAAAGCCCGACGGTATGTTGGGTATGTAGATCGATTATCGCGCAGTAAATGCCATAACTGTCAAGGACCGTTATCCTCTCCCTCACATCGAGGATTAACTCAACTCCATGCATGGCTTCTCCTGGTTCACAAAATTTGACTTGGCAGCCCAATATCATCAAATTCGCATCGCAGCAGCTGATTGCCAAAAGATGGTATTCACCACGTGGTGTGGCTTATATGAGTGGCGAGTCATTCCGTTTGGCCTGGCGAACGCCCTGAGTCAGTTCATGCGCATGATGCACGGCGTTCTAGAGCCAATAAAACGAAAGTTTATTGTCGTGTACCTTGATGATATTATGATTCACAGCTGTACCCTGGCGGAACATGTGGTACATGTCCACCAAGTACCGACCTTGCTAGCGAAACATGGTTTCAAGGCTAAACATGCAACATGCGCCTGGGTGCTTCAGAAAGTCGACTTCTGTGGTTTTAATATTGACAAAGACAGCACCCACGCCCAGGAACATAAAACCCGTGCGGTCTTGGATTGGCCCCCACCTGCACACAGTAAGGATACCAGAGGCTTCCTGGGCCTCACCAGTTACTATAGAAAATGCATCGAACATCACGCCCACATCGCCATACCGTTGTATGCCATTGCCACCTCTCTGAAAGATAAAGGTGATATTGGGCGGTGACGCGGAGAGCCGAGGAAGGTTATTTGCTCTTCATTTACCTGGGATAGGGAATGCCAGCATGCTTTCAACACCCTCAAGAAGGCACTCTGCAATGCCCCTGTCCTTGCTCTACTGGACCCCGAGTACAATATTGCCTGCATGACGATGCCAGCCAATATGAGCTAGGCGTGGCGCTCTCCCAGGTGCAAGACAAGGAAGAAAAGGTACTGGGATATGTCAGCCCAAAATTTCACAATGCGCAGACGTGATACCCGGCATACGACAAGGAACCGTTTGGTATTCGAGATGCGGTATGATACTGGAAATTTAACCTACATGGAGCCAAGCAGCCATTTTTGGTACACACTAACCATGCAATTCTGCGTTTGTCACGGTTGTACTGAGTGACGATCGATGGTGAAGTGATGATCGGCGAATAATACAAAGGATAATGTACGACGAGAATGAAATCAGGTTTCGAGCGAAGGCTAAAGTACGACGAGAATGAAATAAGGTTTTCGAGCGAAGGCTAGAGCACGACGAGAATGAAATCAGGTTTCGAATTAGGTTTTACGGGAGAAGTAGGATTTGTTCAAAAAACGAAGTGTACAAAGACAGCAGGTGTTCGGATGTATCATGGAATGAGTGAATCACTGTATATAAATCAGGCATTCGGCGGAGGATAACTTTCTTTCTTCACTCGTTCTCTCATCTATAAAACAATCAATTAGCTTGGACTTTCACTTCTTTCACACTCGGTGATTTCGGATTGAGTTTCTTGTGTACAGTCTTCATTTCTTCAGCTACAGGCTATTCTCGACTCTGAGCTTTCCTGCTCTTGGATTTTATAACCACTAGAACACCGAGCCCTGAACCCTCGACACCCAAACCTGAATCCTTGACAGCGTTAGATATTCACACAACCACACCTCACCGTATGTCAGATGGGTATCCTGACCATTCTCCGGAAGTTCAACTGGGAGGTCAAACACATTCCGGGCATCAAAAATCAGGTCACCAATGTATTGTCTCGCCACCAGGATTTCTGACAGGAGAGTTGTGATCTGATGGCACTTGAAGTTACGGTGGATAGAGAATGGGTTGATGATATCAAGGCGGGCATAATTGAGGACACATGGTTTGGGCCTATTGTACATTTCTTGGCCAACCCAAATCTGCGCCCCCCACCGTCAATGGCATCAAGCAAGGAGCGCAAATTATGGGTGTCAGCACAACAGTTGTATTTGGAAAAGAATGGCCTACTGTGGTTACGTGGTAACTTAGAAAAGGAAGAGGTGGAGAAAAACGCACGGGCAAGGAAGACGGATGGAGAAAAAGAAACAAGGACAAAAGAAAAAAAGGAAGAAGAAGTGGAGAAAGATGCAACCGCAAGGAGGAAGGATGGAGAAGAAGAAACAATGGCAAAAGAGAAGGAGGACGAAGGGGAGGCAAAGAATAATGCTATGCGGGGGTATCTATGTATTCCAACGATGATGCGACAACGAATCTTACATATGGCCATTGATATGCCAGTGGGGGGATACTTCGGTGCAGATTGAAAATACTTACACATGAAGGACAGATATTGCTGGAGGAAAATATGGCTAGACACACAGCGATACGTTGCAGACTGCAACTTATGCCATCAAACCAACCACCGGAGTGGAAAACCCATGGGCCTCCTGCAACCACATCCTATAGCCAAAGGCCATTGGCAAAGAATTGTCATTGACATTATAACTGACCTGCCAATCTCAGCCAATGGCCACCACTGCATTGTAACATTTGTCGACCACTTGGCAAATAGAGCATATTGGTGAGCCTGTGAGAATACAATCGGGGTGTGAGCCTTTGCGCACATATTCATCGACGATATTGTCCGCCTACATAGTGTGTCACAAGAGTTAGTATCACACCGCGATATTCGTTTCACAACAGACTACTTGGGAGAAGTTGTGAGGATTCTGCAGATGAAGCTGCTTATCTCTGCGGCATTCCATCCAGAAATGGATGGACTCTGGGAGAACTTGAACAAGACAGTTGTGTATTATTTACATGGCTTCGCAACTCACGATCAGACGAATTGGTACGATTACCTACCTCTGATAGAGTATGCTTACAATTCCTCTGTACATTGTTCGATGAAACAGGGGCCTTTTGAACTCGACTTTGGTTATACGTCACCTTTGCGGCTAGACTTAATTGTAGACATCCAATGGCCACAGGCCAATCAATCGGCAAAAATCTCACAAGGCCGTGAATTCGTTGAATGATTGCAGCATATTTTGGTAGTCGCCAGAAACGAGCTCGGCGATATTCAGGATGAACAGACGGCTGAGGCTAATGAATTGTGACCCCCAATTGACCCCGCTATCAGGACCGGTGGGAAGGTATTTTTAGATACGAACGATCTGCCAATCCCATATGCCAACGTCAACCCTACGCGCCCAAATTGGTACATCGTAATATTAGTCCATACGAAATTCTTTGAATATGCGGAAATGCCGTCGAACTAAATCTTCCAAATGACATGACGATATATGATACTGTTAACATCAGCGGGCTCATGGTTCACCATATGGATAACTCTAGGGTCGCATGGTGTCCGCCGCCTCCGCCGGTACAAATAAGCTGTCCGGGCACAAGTTATGTCATCGAATCAATCGCAAATGATCGGGCAAGTTCTGCTGGAACCAGTTGGGAATATGAAGTGAAATGGGAAGGCTGGGACAAAAAGGATAACATATGGGAGCCAGAGAAGAATATGGCAAAAGTAGAAGAGATGGTGAAGCAGTATTGGAAGGCAATAGGCAGGCGGCCAAAGGGGAAAAGGAAAGCGAGATTGAAGACGGTGTGAGATACAAGTTTCATTTTCTTTTTGGAGAAAGCATTTTGTTTGTTTGTTTGTTTGTTTCGCAGTCATGGTGGTGAGATGGGAACCTCCATTGATGTCTTTTGTTTGGCTGGTCCAGAGACGTCGCGGAGGCATGTTGTAACACTGGGAGCTTCGCTCCAAGTTTACCTGGTCAAAGTAGTATCTGTACTTAATTTGGGACTTGCGTCAAAGGTACTTTAGGATGTTCACTTGGGATGTGGAATCACTAAAAGATTCTGAACGAAATCAATAGCTTTTCAATGCGTATATTGTTAAGAATTGTTCTCCTCGCTGAGAAGATTGATGCCTTTCTATCTTCGAAGAACCCAAGGTCTTTATACCTTCGTCTTTGCTTCTAACAAATACTTCCATCTCCGCTTGTCTCTAGAGCTCCAGTACCGTAACCACCTTCGGACTTTGTGTAAACCTGTTATACCTAGCAAGTTGGCTGCGGGGTCATATACGATCACCCGCGAGTTCCCTGATGAGACAACATCAGCTATCACTGGTCTCGGATGCCAGAGCCAATCTTTTCGGATGGCCAGCAAACGAACATCCACACTATCGATAATCATCGACAGCTAGTTAATGGCCGCAGTCGCTTCAGCTCCGAATCGCCGATAACAAATGGACAGCCAACACACAGCTGAATAGCATTGGCCAAGAAGCTATCGCTCGCTGACGAAAAACAGACAGCCGGCAAACAACTGAATGGCACCAGCCGAAAGCCAACGACTGCCGGAGGCCTAAGAATACGTGCCGACTCTGAACAGCGAAGCTGCTGTCTATCGAAAGTGGTCTATTTGTCCAGAGGTCATCACAACAAATGAATACCACTGGTCCAGAGGTACAAGCCTGCGAGCTTGATATCATAAAGGATACCGATTGCCTGATTATGATCCAATGACGATAAAGACGATAGAGGATCGAGTGATAGTGGTCACAGTTGTTGCGAAGGAACGGGCATTGGTTTGCAGGTCGTTATAGTGCTGGAGCTCTAGAGAAAAGCGTAGATAGAAGTAATTGTTAGATGCGAAGACGAAGGTATAATGACCTTGGGTTCTTCAAGGGTAGAAAGGCATAATCAATCTTCTCAGCAAGGAGAACAAGCCTTAACAATATACGCATTGAGGAAAGCCTATTCTTTTCGTTCAGAATCAAAGCCTATTGTTTTCGTTGAGAATCTTTTAGTGATTTCCATATCCTGAGCTATCTTTCTAAACTACCTTCGAAGCGAGTCCCAAAATTGAGTTCAGGTACTACTTTGACCGGGTATACCTGGGGCAAAGCTCCCGGTGTTACGGATCCAATGCCTGCTCATTCGCAACTACCATGGTCCTTCATCTGTCCATCCTCTATCTTCTTTATCGTCATTATATTATAATCAGACCATTGGTATCCATTATGACATCAAGCTCGCAGGCTTGGGCCTCCGGACCAGTGGTATCATTTCGATCTGATGACATCCAGATGAACAGGCCTCTTTCGATAGATAGCAGCTTTGCTGTTCAGAGTCGGCACGTATTCTTAGGCCTTCGGCAGTCGTCAGCTTTTGGCTGGCACCATTCCACTGTTTGCCGGCTGTCCGTTTGTCGTCAGCTTCTTGGCCAATACCATTCAGCTGTTTGCCAGCTGTCCGTTTGTTGTCGGCGATTCGGAGCTGAAGCGACCGTGGCTATTAACTAGCCGTCAATGCTTATCGATGGTGTGGGTGTTCGTTTGCTAGCCATCCGACATGATTGGCTCTGGCATCCGGGACGAGTGATAGCCAAAGACGTTGAATCAGGGAAATCGTGGGTGATCCTACTTGACCCTGCTGTGAACTTGCTAGGTGGAACACATGTTTGGTATTTGATCAGGGTGTTTTGTTTCTTCGAAAGGTTTCTCGAAGATGATTGGAGAAGATTGTGATGCCGGTGGTCATGTTTGGGTGTGGCTCTGCGGATCACTCCTGTAGTTAGCTTTAGGGAGACTTCGGCTGCATTACCAATAACATTCACTTCTAAAACGTACGAAAGATTCTGCTTACCCACACTGCTGTTTGACGTCATCGCACCATATTCTAGTCCTCCCCCAAAATTGTAACAG
>WHVE01000430.1:0-112029 GCA_015178995.1 Trichophaea hybrida | reverse complement strand
GCTGGGCAGAGTTGGCATGTATTCTTAGGCCGCTGGCAGTCGTCGGCTCTTTGGCTGGTGCCATTCAATTGCTTGCCGGCTGTCCGTTTGTCGTCAGCTTCCTGGCCGATGCCATTCAGCTGTTTGCCAGCTGTTTCGTTTGTTGTCGCGATTCGGAGCAGAAGCGACCGCGGCCATTAACTAGCCGTCGATGCTTATCGATGGTGTGGGTGTTCGTTTGCTAGCCATCCGAAAAGATTGGCTCTGGCATCCGAGACGAGTGATAGCCGATGACATCTAATCAGGGAAATCGCGGTGATCGTACGTGACCCCGCTGCGAACTTGCTAGGTGTAACACTACCCCCTCTCTTAGAGAGTTCGTCTCTGAACGACCATACTCCATACTAATCTGCTCTTCGTTGCCTTTGGCGAAACATGTCCAGCGCGCTGAAGTGAATTATTCGAAATCCTCGACATAGTGAATCCGCACAGACCATTTCGCTTCGACCCGCTTGAGACATTCAAGCACAATTGACCATCAGTTTGCTTACGTCCAGATGAGACATATGGCAGCAAGCAGAATCGATCAATCAGGTTGCATCTATCTAAGACACTTTGCTTTCTTTTTTCTTTCTTTGATTTGGAAAATCTTGACCCCTGTTGCCCAAAACCAAATCAATCTTTTTCTCTTAATCCATCTTTCTCTTGATCTGGAAAATGTGGCCTCTTGGGCCTTTAAAACCAAATCCTTCGTCCGGTGTCTTGCTAGCCGTTAAAAACCCTTGTGGGGAAAAGGTACTAGCTCAACCGTTCATTTAATCCTGTTATCCTTCGCGGCCTGAGGATTCGTCTGTGATACTCCATAACAGTCTCTTGTCGTCGAAGTTCTCATAAGGTTCCTCAGTCCAGTCTGCTTCTTCCAGATATCCCTTCCACTTGACCAGATATAAAACCCGTTTCCGTTCCTTGCTATACTGGCTGCCCATGACTTCCTCAATTCATAGCCTGTTTCGTACTCGTAGCCGTGACATCATAACCAAGCTCATTCTGCTCGCTGGCTGAAGCAAGCTCGGGTATAGGTCTAGTAGGGTTGGTGGCGAGTCGATAAGGTTCGATGAGTGATACATGGAATGCATTGTGAATACGCCATCGATTTGGCAACTCAAGCTTAATAGCGGTGGGCGAGAGCACCTTCGAGACCTTGAAGGGTCATGAAGCTTCGCATCTAGTTTCCTAGATGGTCTTCGAGTTTTGAGGTCTTCCCATTTAGCATAACTAGATGCCAACCGAATACTTCGGAGGTTCCTTAGCACGCCGGTCATGGTACTTCCCCATTGTCTCCCGTGCCTGCTCTAAGCTTTACGGCAGAGTGCATGCACGCTGGTCATCCAGTGAACGTAATTCCTAGATGCCGGATTCTTTGCTTCTGCTTCGATGGGCCAATTCGTTCGAGGATCGAACCCAAAGTTTGCAAAGAATGGTGACATTCCCGTAGCGTGGTGAGAGAGTTATTATAGGCATACTCTGCCATTGGTAACATCTCGACCAATTGTCCTGCTCATAATTGCAGTAATTCTGCAAATAACATTCCAGCGTTTGGTTGACTCTTTCCGTTTGCCTGTCCGTTTGAGGGTGGAATGGCGAAGACATCTTTAACCTAATGTCAAGAGCTTCGACCAACGAGGACCAAAACGGGAGGTGAACCTAGAGTCCCGATCTGACACTATGTTCGATGGTAGACCATGAAATCTCCATACTTCTTTCAAGAAGATTTGACCAGGTCTGTAGCCTTCTTCTCACCATCTTTTAATGGAATGAAGTGGGCCATTTTGGTAAATCGGTCGACGATTACCCATACCGATGAGCATCTTCTGATACCGGTAATTCGATAATGATGTCCATAGAAATCAATCCCATGGGCGGTATGCTAATTCGAGGGGTTGTAGAAGTCCGTAGCGAGCATGGCAGCTGCTTTGTTCCTTTGGCACTAGGGCATGAGCGGACATAATCTTCGATGAATTTCCATTTCTGGCCAAAAGAAATTTCGTCTGACCAGCTCGATTGTCTTGTCCTGCCCCATATGTCCAGCCACTTCGAATCGTGCTCCGCTTCCAATATCTGTTTCTTCAACTGCAGATCGTCCGGAATCCACAGTCTGCCTTTATAATAAGGGCTTCGTCTTCGAATGAATGTCTGAGCTTGGGTTACCTCCATAGCTCGGATTACTCTTCTTGCCATGCAGCATCGTTGTTAGCGGCGCTGACCACTGCTTCTAACAGCCATGAATTGAACTTGACTACTGGAATTGCTCTCACTTTGCAGAAGAAATCGCAATCGGTTCGCCTCTAACCTCATCGCCGTTACTTGTACTGTTTTCCTTCAGAAGTTACCAACTGATCAGGTCTTAGAACGGTGGATAGGCTGGTTTTGTTTTCTTCGGCACTACCTCCCCCTTTTTAGGGCGGTACTCCGAAACCTAGATAATGCATCCGGTTTCCCATTTGCACTACCGGTCGGTAGAATATTTTAAAATCATATCCTGCCAACTCTTGAGCCCAGCGGGCTTGTCTCTGATTCAAGATCTTCGTAGTCGTAAAGTATTCGAGATTCTTGTGATCGGTGAAGACACTGATTGGGTGAGCTGCACCTTCAAGATAACGTCTCCATTCTTTGAACGCGGATACTATGGCAGCATCTTTTGTCATGGATTTCGTAGTTGATCTCGGCTTTATCCATCTTTCGAGAGTGGTAGCTATAGGGTGCAATCGTCCATCAATGACTTGGGAGAGAACTGCGCCGATTGCAAAATCACTTGTGTCAGTCTCAATCACAACGGGCCAAACAGGCTCAAATGTGTAATATGGGAGCCTCAGTAAAGTGCTTCTTCAGCATATCGAAGGCTATTTGATTTGCGGATTTGCTTTCCAATTAAACTTTTCGTTCGTTTTCTTGGTTAATTCCGTTAAGGGATGGCATATCTTTGAAAATCCTTCGATAAGCGTCGATAGAAGTTGGCGAATCGAGGAAGGACTGGACGTCCTTGACAGACTCCGGAATCTCCCATTTCAGAATAGTATCAATTTTGTCTTCGGACATACTGACACCTTCTCCCGATATGAGATACCCAAGGAACTCAACTTGCTTCTGGTGCCATTCGCACTTATCGGGTGCTATAGCCAAGTTGTTCTTCCTGTAATTGACGAAGGACTCTGAGTCAATCGCACATGCTCTTCTTCGTTTTCTGTATAGATGAGGATATCATCTATTAGACTACTACTCCATGATCGATTAGATCTCGCAGGATCTCGTTCATCATATCTTGGAATGTAGCTGGCGTTCGCCAATCCGAAGGGCATAACTAGGTATTCGTAATGTCTATATCTTGTACGAAACGCTGTTTTCCATTCATCACCAGGTTTAATTCGAATGAGGTTGTACCCTGCCTTCAAATCAATCTTGGTGAAATCCTCGATCCAGCAACCCTGTCCCTAAGTTCGTTCATAAGCGGCAATGGATATCGGTTCATAATCATCACACGATTTAGACCTCTGAATCCACGCACAATCGTAAGCCTCTTCCGTGTGGCTTTGGAACGAAGAGTATGGGTGCACCTGCGGGTGACTTGCTAGGATGGATCTTTCCAGAATCAAGCATTTCCTTCAGATATTCTTTAAGGACCGAAAGCTCCTTTTGTGAGAGAGCGTAGATGGGACCCACGGAGGTTGTTCTCCATCTTTAAGTCAATGGCATGATGTAGGATCGATGAGGCGGAAGAGCATTGGCAGTTTCTCCGTTGTATAACGTTTCGAAGTCTCTGTATTGCCATGGAATTCGCTCTACCCAATCGATCTCAATTTCATGTGCCGCATTGACATGCATTGAACCAATAACCCCGATCCATCGGGTCTGTTCCAAACTTCAGAATGGAATTGTCATATTCGATTGAGAATGAAGATACCACTGCCTTTGTGCAATGTTGATGGCAGTGTTTGACGTAAACTGGAGCTTATCATTTTCTTCGGTAACTCCACTGAGTGCTCCATGCTTGACGATCCACCAGTAAGGTAACATGATGTCAGACGAATCCTCCATTGGACCAATTTCGAAGGTTTCTTTGGTACAATGGGATTCATACTGCAGAGTAATGGGGAAGGTATACTGCCAACCCGCTTCTTCTACTCTTTCGCCATTGAAGTTTTCGACTATCTTTGGTTCCGTTCGAGTCACTAATGGAACACCATGTGAATCGGCCCACTGCTTCGACATCATAGGTGTATCGCACCCAGTATCCAAGAGAACCCTTACAGGGACATTCTTCTCATCTCGAAAGCTTGCAAACATGCGTACTGTGGGTCTTGAACCTGTCTTAGGTTCAGGTGGTGATTGTTGCTTTGGTTTCTTGGGTGCAGGCTGAGGTGTGCTGGCTGCAGCCTTGCATTTGCAATCTTTTCGATTGACAACCATGGTGAACTGCATTTCCACACAGCTCTGGCCGCAATGGGTCGTGGATGTCAGTGGATGGGTGGATGAGAATTGAATGAGTATAATCAAGTTTGATGATAGTTGTTTGTCATGTCATGCTTGGATGCTATATGACCAACATATTTCAAGTATTCAACTCATCCTCAGGCACCCTTTTTAAACATCAGAAAAGAAAGTATATTGAATATCGAAAAGCTATAATACCAAAGACCGCATTGGTAAGACCCAAATAAAAATCCCAAAAGAAACACATATGTCTGTACCCATGTAATCCCAATGAAATATGAATATCTGTACCCATGAATACCAAAAACCGGAGGTGTCTGAACCTCATAAGAACCCATAGGAAAGACCGCTATCCCATGGAACAAAGGAAAAACAAAAGAAACTCGTTTCATCCGTCTATCTCCATATCATCGGAGTCAACCTCGTAAAGCACTCGAGAGCTTGAGGCTGCTGCCGGTTTCGTTATTCGGTCAGCCAGACTCCTGGGCTTGACCTTCGAAGAAGAGGTGGTTACTTCTGGCGTTTCCACCTTAAGCTGCTTATCCTTCTTCTTTTTCTTGCTAGATGACATCTTGATGGCATTCTTACAGAATACCCATCGATGCTCCGAGGAACTGCAGCCCTTGCACTGGTTGCGCTTGGCTCTTGCTTCCAACGAAAATTCCGGAATACCTTTCAGGGCTTCACCTTTGTCTACATTGACAGGCTTAGGACCTTTCTTCTCCATTCGAGGTTTCTTGGAGTCAGAACCTTTCTCAAAGTTCTTCTTTCCTTGATTCCCTTTATCACCATCATCATCACGCTTCCTCTGATTGTTCTTTTTGTCTTTGGTTTGTGATCGTTGTGTTGGTGCTTTTCTTGCAGGTGTCTCTCATATGCGCGGTCGACTTGTTTGAGCAGTAATTCGTATTCTGCGTCGTCGTTTGGTGTAATCTTCGAAAGGATATTCAATCCTAGATTTCTTCGTTGAGTCCACTGTGTAGAGCCTGCCGCCATGCAATTCCTGATAAGCAGACATGGTAGTTCAGGTCCTCCATCTTTACGATGTAGTCCTGGATGTCTCCCTTGTACTGCAGTATCTTCATTTTTCGAGGCATTCTGTATCTTCCTCCGGGTCGATGAATCGTTCCTCCATAGTGCTGGTGAACGCTGACCATGTGTCAACCTGAAAATGCTTCCTAAGCTGTTTCCTCGGTTGTTGTACCAGCCCAATGCTTTCTCTCGAAGGATATTTCCATGAAGATGATTTTATCGTCGTCATCGTTATAATCATCCTTGAAGTATCTGAGATAGTGATCCACTCCTGTAATCCAACGGCGGTAGGACTCGTTCTGTCCGTTGGATCTCCCTAAACTTGTAGGGA
The DNA here is from genome assembly GCA_015178995.1 of Trichophaea hybrida. NCBI lineage: Eukaryota > Fungi > Ascomycota > Pezizomycetes > Pezizales > Pyronemataceae > Trichophaea > Trichophaea hybrida. The sequence goes on along the minus strand of WHVE01000430.1, from coordinate 106,199 downwards.
AGTTCAATTTTTTGCTTCTTGCTTGGATTCGGAGCTCTTGGTGGCTGGGGTGGTATTCGTGGTGGTAGCGAAGGTGATTCGCTATAATCCGTTCCTGCTGGTGGTGGAAGTGGTGGAGAACGTCGTCTCCACTATCAGAAGAGCTGGAGCTACTCAAGTGGAGCTAGAAGACTCGGAGTCCCTGGGGGTCTCCTCCAATCCTCCTGCGCCGTCTCCATTACCATTCGTTCTGGAGTCACAGCCTTTGATCCATATTCCAACCCCATTACTTACGGTATATCGAAGGCAGAATCCCTGCTCAACAGGCTTGGTATCCCCTTCCTTTGGTGTCAATACTGACTGGGCCAGTGAGTGTACTGATTTCTTTGTTCTCTCATCTGAGAGCTTCGTCTGCAAAGCTCTAGTCAATTCTTTGAATTTCCGCTCAAAGTCCTTCTTCATCTTTCGCTCTGCCGCGTTCCTTTCCCTCTCCGCGTTGTCTGCCTTTTTCTGTGCTTCCTCCTGTATCATTTGTGCTTCCTGACGAGACTTGGTGTATAGTCCGGACATACATTCGCCATCTTCTCGGGCTTTTATCTGAACATCGCCAGCTCCTGGGATTGGGTATGCACTTGGGGGCAAGGCGTTCTTGGCTCGTTCCCTGTTATCGAGCAGAGTTGAAAGGTTCCCAGGCTGTTCCAGAAGATTGGATTTGCTCGCTGAGGGCTGACTGCAGCTCTTCGTAATCTTGGTAGATTTGGCCTTCATCAGCACAAAGGCTGCTTGGACGTTAGCCGCAAACACTTGGGATTGGATACTATATCGGAATGCTTCTCGAGTTGAGCCCTTTCCATCTTTTCCACATGAATAAACGGCATCGTATATTTCGTTTTGTCTCATGATGAGGCCTTCGTAAGCTTTGGCCAATCCTGGGAGGGTCGTCTGTATCTCTAAATTTTTCTCCCTTGCTTCCTGAATAAGGGCGTCCATTCATCCGAGCTCCCATTGATTTGATCCAAAAGCTCAATTACCCAGTCCGGAATATCTTACCTTGTGACAGGCTGGTATTGTGTGACCTGCTTGTCCTTATCGCTAGATAGGATCAACGCATTTTCCCTTCTAACCACTGTGTAGGCATCTGTCATGCTGGTGTCTGACCCGACCATTATAGGATGACGAAAAATTGCTCAACAGGGGTGGTGTGAAAGAAGAGGAATCGAGCTCCGGATTCTGGCTGCAGTTGTACCGATGGCTCGTAGTCTGGGTGGGAGGGGTACATCGTTAAGGACCAGCAACGTGGGAATAGGTATCAAAATAGGGGTGGTATTTCCCCGAAATCATTCACCAATTCCAATGGTAAATGGCTGTGATGATGGTTGATAGAGCGGCTGCTGCTCTTCCGATTGTTGTGTGGGTTCCTTCGCAGATGTGCTCGCAATAACACACTTCCTGATCTTCGCAATCGACGTGCAAGCCTTTGTATCTAGTCCAATGATCAGCGAAGACTGGATTGTCGATACTTAGGCCTCCTTCTTGTCTGGCTGCGTCTGTCTAGTAGTGGTTCCACGGATACGGCATATTAGGTGCATCCCAGAAGTAATCTCCGAGAGGTTCTTCTGTTTTGTTTAGGAGAGTGTCGATGCTATCGAAGAAGTTGAGTGGTTCTGGTTCTGCAAGCTGCGATGGGATTCCAGCTAAATCGAAGAAGTTGACTCGACAGTGACAGTTGGAGTGGTATGGCATGAACGTCGCTTGATGTATCGATGTGGGTAGAAATAATACCTTCCTCGGAAGCGTTTCTTTGCTAACAATATAATGTAACACCGGGAGCATCACTCCAGGTTTACCTGGTCAAAGAGTATCCGTTCTTAATTTGGGACTGCTTCGATGGTAGATTAGGAGCTTCACTCGGGATGTGGAAATCACTAAAAGGTTCGGAATGACAAGAATATGCTTTCTCCAATGCGTATATTGTCAAGGCTTGTTCTCCTCGCTGAGAAGTTGGATGCCTTTCTACCCTTGAAGAACCCAAGGTCTTTATACCTTCGTCTTCACTTTCTAACAAATACTTCTATCTACGCTTTTCTCTAGAGCTCCAGAACCATACCCACATTCGAACCAATGCTCACTCATTTCGCAATTACCGCGGTCCTCCATCTCTCGATCCTCTATCGTCCTTATCGTCATCGGATCATAATCAGACCATCGGTATCCTTCATGACATCAAGCTCGCAGGGTTGTGCCTCCGGACCAGTGGTATCCTTTCGATCTGATAACCTCTAGACGAATAGGCCCCTGTCAATGGAGAGCAGCTTTGCTCTTCAGAGTCGGCAAGTATTCATTGGCCTCCAGCAGTCGTCGGCTCTTTGGCTGGCACCATTCAGTTGCTTGCCAGCTGTCCGTTTGTCGTCGGCTTCCTGGCCGATGCCATTCAGCTGTTTGCCGGCTGATCGTTTGTCGTCGGCGATTCGGAGCAGAAGCGACCGTGGCCATTAACTAGCAATTGTCGCTTATCGACGGTGTGGGTGTTCGTTTGCTGGCCATCCGAAAAGATTGGCTCTGGCATCCGAGACGAGTGATAGCCGATGACATCTAATCAGGGAAATCGCGGGTGATCGTACATGACCCCGCTGCGAACTTGCCAGGTGTAACACCCTATCTGATCATACTACTCTTCGCGGCCTGGGTATTCCGCTTATGATACTCCTTCGATAACCCTTTGTCCTCAAAGTTCTCATATGGTTCTTTCTTCCAATCTGCTTTGTTGGGGTATCCCTTCCACTTGACCAGGTATATAACTCATTGCTGTTCTTTGCTATACTGGCTGCGGACATCTTCCTCAACTTTGTAGCCTATTTTGTACTTATAGCCATCTACATCATCACCAGGCTCATTCTGCTCACTGGTTGAAGCAAGCTCAGGTGGTGATCTAGTAGGGTTGGTGGCAAGTTGGTATGGTTCAATAAGTGATATATGAAAAGCATTGTGAGTACACTATCGATTCGGTAACTCAAGCTTAATTGCTGGGGGCGAGAGCACCTTTGAGACCTTGAAGGGTCCATGAAGCTTCGCATGTAATTTCTTAGATGGCCTCCTAGTTTTGAGGTTCTTCCCATTTAGCATAACTAAATCGCCAACCAAATACTTCAGCAGTTCTTTAACACGTTTGTTATGGTACTTTGCCATTGTCACTCGTATATGATCTTAGTCTCTACAACAAAGTGTGTGTATGCTACACATCAAGTCAATGTAATTTCTAGATGCCAGATTCTTCGCAGCTGCTTCGATGGACCAATTCGTTTGCGGATCAAACAAAAAATTTGCACAGAATGGTGACATTCCAGAATCAGTGGTAAGGGAGTTATTGTAGGCATACTCTGCCATCGGTAAGATCTCAGACCAATTATCTTGCATGTGATTGTAATAATTCTGCAGATGGCATTCCAGTATTTGATTGACTCTTTCGCTTTGCCCATCCATTTGAGGGTGGAATGGCAAAGACATCTTTGACCGAATGTCTAAAGCTTCAACCAATGAGGACCAAAATGTGGAGGTGAACCTAGTGTCCCGATCTGATTCTATGTTCGATGGTAGGCCATTGAATCTCCATACTTCTTTCAGGAATTTTCTGACCAAGTCGGTAGCTTTCTTCTCACTATCTGTCGATGGAATGAAGAAAGCCATTTTCAAACAGTGATCGACAATAACCCATCCTGATAAGCAACCATCTGACACTGGTAAATCGATAATGACATCCATAGTAATCATATCCTATGGGCGGTATGCTCATTTGAGGGATAGAAGGAGTCCACAGCGAGCCTGTCAAGCTGCTTGATTCCTGTGACATTCTGGTCATGAATGGATATAATTATCAATGAATTTCTCCATTTCCGGCCAACAGAAGTTTTGTCTGACCAGCTCAATTGTCATATTCTGTTCCATATGTCCAGCCACTTTTGAATTGTGCTCCACAGCCAGTATATCATTTTTCAACTGCATAACGTCTGGGATCCACCGTCTGCCTTTATAATAAAGGCCTTTGTTTTTGAAAGAAATGTCTGGGCTAGGATTGCCTTCCATTACTTGGATGTACTATTCTTGCCATTCAGCATCGCTATTAGTGGCACTGACTACTGCTTCGAAGAGCTTTGAAGAGAACTTGACTACCGGAATTGGTCACAACTTTGCAGAAGAAATTGCAATTTGTTTGCCATATAACTTTATCCCAGTTACTTGCACAATTTCCCCTTCAGAAGTTACCTACAGATCAGGTCTCAGATTACAGTGGATTGGCTGATTTTGGTTTTCTTCACCACTATCCCCACCTTTTTTAGGGCAGTACTCTGAACGCCAGGATAATGTGTCTGGCTTGCTGTTTGCACTCCGTGGCTGGTAAAATATCTTGAAATCATTACCTGCCAATTCTTGTGCCTGCCAAGCTTGTTTTCAATTCAATACCATTGTCTTTGTGAACTATATGAGAATTTTGTCATCGGTGAATACGCTTATTGGATAAGCAGTCCCTTCGTGATAACATCTCCATTCGTCAAACACACATACAATCGTAACCATTTGCTTGTTATGGATTTCATAGTTGATCTCATCTTTGTCCATCGTTTGAGAGTGGAAGTAGGCGATAGGGTACGGTCGTCCATCAATGACTTGGGAGGGAATTGCACCGATCGCGAAATTATTCACATCTGTCCCAATTACTATGGGCCACTGAGGTTCAAAATGTCGCAATATTGGTGCCTCTGTAAAGTTCATCTTTAGCATATTGGAGGCTATCTGATTTCGTGGATTTGCTTTCCAATCAAACTTCTTGTTGGTTTTCTTGGTTAACTTTATTGGAGGATGGCATATCTTGGAAAATCCGTCAATGAAGCGTTGATAGAAGTTGGCAAACCCGGGAAAAGACTGGGCGTCATTGACAGACTCCGGTATGTTCCGTTTGAAAAATGTGTCTATGTTGTCATCGGCCATGCTGACACGTTCTCCCGATATGATATACCCAACAAATTCAACTTGCTTTTGGTGCCATTCACATTCATCGGGTGCTATTGCCAAATGCTTTTCCTGCAATCAATGAAGGAATATTCTAGTCAATTGAACATGCTCTTCTTTGTTTTCCGTATAGATGAGGATATCATCAATATAGACCACTACTCGATGATCAATTAGATCTCGCAGGATCACGCTCAACATATCTTGGAATGTAGTTGGTGCATTTGCCAGTCCGCTGGGTATCACTAGGTATTCATAATGTCTGTATCTCATACAAAACACCGATGTCCATTCATTATCAGGTTTATTTCAAATGAGGTTGTACCCTGCGTTCAAATCAATCCTGGTGAAAATCCTTGATGCAGTAACCCTGTCTCTGAGTTTGTTCATGAGTGGTGATGGTAATTGGTTTATAATCATCAGGCGATTAAGGCCTCTGAAATCTACATACAACTGTAAGCCACTTCCATGTGGCATTGTAATGCCGAGTGTGGGTGACTTACTAGAACAGATCATTCTGGAATCGAGTATCTCTTTAAGATGATTCTTATGGACTGAAAGCTCTTTCTTTGAAAACATATAGATGGGACCCCACGGATGTTGTTCCCTATCTTTCATGTCAATGGCATGGTCATAAGATTGATAAAGTGGAAGAGCGTTTGGAGTTTCTCTATTGTAAATCATTTTGAAGTCTCTGTACTGCCATGGGATTTGCTCTACCCAATTGACCTTAATCTCATCCACCACATTGACTTGCATTCAACCAATAACCCCGATCCATCGAGGGTCTGTACCAAACTTCAAAATGGAATCATGAAATTCAATAGAAAACGAAGAAACTGTTGCCTTTGTACAATGTTTATGGCATTGTTTCAACGTAAGCAGGAGCTTATTGTTTTCTTCTTTAACTCTGCTCAGTGCTGCATGCTTGATGATCCACCAGTTAGGTGACATGATATCAGACAAATTCTCTATAAGATCAATTTCGAAGGTTTCTTTGATATAAGGGGATTCATACTGCAGAGTAATGGGAAATGTATACTGCCAACCAGCTCCTTCTACTCTTTCTCCATTTAAGTTTTTGACTATCTTTGGGTTCTTTCGAGTCACTAATGGAACACCACACGACTTGGTCTACTGCTTCAACATCATGGGTATATTTCACCTAGCATGCAAGAGAACCCTTACAGGGACGTTTTTCCGGTCTCGAAAGCATGCAAACATGTATACTGTGGGTTTTGTACCTGTTTTCAGTTCAGGAGGGAATTGATTTGTATTGTTGGATTCAGGTTGAGGTGCTGGTGCATGGACCGCAGCCATGCGTTGTCGATCTTTTCGAGTTGGAACCATAATGAACTGCCTCTTGACACAGCCCCGGCCACACTGGGTCGTGGTAACAAATACATAAATCCGTATATGAATGAGGTTTGAAAGAGTATAATGGAGGTTGCTTGTCATGCTTGAATGCGATATAATCTGCATATTTTGAGTATTGAACTCATCCTCAGGCACTGTTTCTTCAACAGCAGAAAAGAAAGTTCATTATTATCAAAAACCTATAAGCAATACCAATGTCTGCACTGGTCAGCCCCAAAATCATAACCCATAAGCAATACCAATGACTGCATCGGTGAACCCCAAAAATGAAAACCCAAAAGCAATAAGGATGTCTGTACTCCTAAATACAAAAGAAATATTGATGTCTATACCCATATACAACAACTGGAGGTGTCTGTACCTACAAGAACATAGGAATAACCGCAAGCCTTAGTCTTCATGAAAGACAGAAGAAACACATTTCATCTGTCAATCTCCATAGAATCAGAGTCAACATCGTAAAGCACTCGAGAGATAGAGACTGGTACTGATAGTTTCATAATTCGATCAGCCAGATTCTCCAGCCTGACCTTGGAAGCAGAGGTAGTGTCTTCTGGCGTTGCAGTTTCTACCTTAGGCTTCTTATCTTTCTTCTTCTTGTTGGACAAAGTTTGGATAGTATTTTTGCAGAATATCTATCGATGCTCTGAAGAACCGCAGCACTTGCATGTGTTTCACTTGGTTCTTGCTTGCACTACAGATTCAGGAATGCCTTTAAGGGGTACGTCCTTGTCGGCATTGACAGGATTAGGACTCTTCTGTGTTTGAGGTTTCTTGCAGTCCGAACACTTTTCAGAAATCTTCTTTCCTTGATCCCCCTTATCACCATCATCATCATGCTTCCACATTTTGTTGTCTTTGGGTTTGTGATCCTTGTGATGGTGTTGATTCTTTCCTTGCAGGTATCACTCATATGCTCGACCAACTTGTTTGAGCAGTGATTCGTATTGTGTATGGTTGTTTGGTGTAAGCTTCGAACAGAATAATCAATCCATAATCTCTTCATTGAGGCCATGGTGTAAAGCCTCTCGCCATGCAATTCCAAATAAGCCGACTTGGTAGCTCAAGTCCCCCATCTTTACAATGTAGTCCTGAATGTTTCCCTTGTACTGCAACTTCTTCATCATGCGGAGGTTTTCCTATTCTTCCTGTGTATTGATGAATTGTTCCTCCATACTGCTGATGAAGGCTCGCTAGGTGTCGACTTGAAAAAGCTTCTTTAGCTGATCCTCACAGTTATTGTACCAAGCTGAGGCCTTTCTCGGAGGAGGATTCTGAAGAAGTTAATTCTATCATTGACATGGGTGTACTCGTCCTTGAAATACCTGAGATGCCAGTCCACACCTCGAATGCACTGGCAGGAGGACTCCATCATGTCCGTAGGATCTGCCTTGAACTTGTGCGAAATGTCAGTTATTGCTTCTTTCCCAAGTTTGAAGGTAATAGTAGTTGCGGAGGTGCTGGCAGTAGTGGATGAGATAACAGACAAGGTTGATTATAGTCCATTCCTCTAGATGGTGGAAGTGGTGGGAGATCATCTCCGCTATCTGAAGAGCTAGAGCTATTCGAGCTGGAGCTGGAAGACTTGGAGCCACCAGGTGGATCTCCTTCAATGCCTCCTGTACTGTCTGCATTGCCCTCAGGCCCCTGAGTCATTATTTATCTGACCCACATTCTGGCACTATCTCTGACCATATATCGAAGGTAGAATCTGTCACCATCTGGCTTCATATCTCCTTCTTTTGGAATCATTACTGACTAGGCCAAAGAGCCAACTGATCTTTTGGTTCTTTCATCCAAGAGTGTTGTCTGTAAGGTTCTAGTGAACTCCTTGAATGTCTGCTCAAAGTCCTTTGTCATCCTTCGGTCTGCCACCTCCCTGTTCCGTTGTGTGTCATCTGCCGGTTTCTGTGATTCCCTCTGTGCATCGTGCATCACCTTAGCCTCTGTACGAGCTTCGGCATATATTGTTGACATTTGTTTGCCAACCTCTTGGGCTTTAACTTGGATGGTTGCGAGTTCCTGCAATTTGTGATGTACTTGAAGGGCTATGCATCGTTGGGATCGTTTTCTTTTATCAAACAGATCAGAGAGAGTATTCCAGGCTTGACAGGAACGAAGGATTCGTTTGCTAAGACCTTTCCAAAAATCTTTGAAGGCTTCGCTTGATTGGGCTTTCATAACAGTGAAAGCTATTTGAATGTTAGCTACAAACACTTGAGATTGAATAACTATGTCAGAATTCTTCTCAAACTGAGCCCTTTCCATCTTTTCCACTTCCAGGTAAATGGTATTGTATATCTCGTTCTGCGGAGTGATGAGCCCTTCATAAGCTTGGGCCAACTCTGGGAGGGCAGTATGTATTTCGAAATTCTTCTCTCTTGCTTCTGAAATGAGAGCGTCTATTTACCCCAACTCCCTATTGATTCCTTCAAAAAGCTGAATAACCCTGTCTGGAATATTGTTCTTCATAGAGGCTGATATTGTATCACCTGCTTATTTTTATCAGTGCATCGAATCAACGTATTTTCTCTTCCAACCACAGTGTAGGTATTCTCCATCAGAAAATTTGATTTAGCTCCACTTTTGGGCATTACAATTATTCCAAAATGCGACGGTTTGATAGATACAGGAGGTAACAAGGCTTAGCTTTTCGGTGTTGCTGCTTCGAGAGTTCGTATTCTAGATGTTTTGATGTGTATGATGAGTATGGTGATCAGAGGTGTACAATGAGTCTGATGTTCAGAGGTGTAAAACAAAGAGGGTACTAAATTCGATGATAGAAAATGGTTTGGGGACGTAAAACACTGCTAAAACTGTTTGATATGTATCGAGGTGGGTAGAAAGGAAAATCTTTCTGAGAAGTATTTTTTTGCTAACAATATAATGTGATACCGGAAGCATTACCCCAGGTAAACAGGTCACAAAGGTACTCAGTTCGGGACTAGCTTTGATTGCAGCTGGTCAGAAGCTTCGCTTAGGATAAGGAAATGACTGAAAGAATCACAACGAAAAGAAATGGCTTTCCAAATACGTACATCGTTAAAGCGTGTTTTCCTTGCTGAAAAATCAATCAATGATCTGATGCCTTTCTACCCTCAAAGAAACCGAAGGTCTTTATACCTTTGTCTTCACTTTCAAGTGCTAATTATACTCTTTATTCTAGAACTCCTGTACCTCAACTACATTCGAACCAGTGCAACTACGTTTGTGTTATGGTTGTGTTGAGCGAGAATCAATGGAAGAGTATGGATCGGTAAAGAACATATAGGGAATATGAGGGGAAACAGATATCGATGCAATGGATCAGGTTTTGATAGATGCGTTGTAAATATGGTGTGATGGTTATAGCCTGAGTTACGGTTTGAAACAGTCATATACATAGTTGGGTGTTGTTACGAAGTATTTTGAAACGAGTGAGTGGAAGTGACAATTGTCGCGTTAGCTGTATATAAGGGCGATGGATTTGCGGAGGATAGGTTTGTTCTTCACTCATTCTCTAGTCTACAAAACAATTAATAGCTTCAGTACCAACCTCTGTTCACTTCTGTGATTCCGGATTTCGAATTTCTAGTTTGTTACGTGGTACCCATGATCACTGCACCTATATTCTTGTTTGGTTTTGATATCCTCTAGAACTCGGAGCCTTGAAACCCCGACTGAAGAATCAGTCTACAATTGATTCTACGGGTTATAATTAAGTCAATGCGCGGTTATCATCACCGAAGCGGCTGTTATTTTTGTCATTGTCCTTGCAAACCCCAGTGGCTGGGGTTTGAATCTATTGGCAACTTCGAAAACCAGATAACGGTACACAGTTTCTGGAGACACATGTATGATGTGTGCATCTGGAAATTGCCACAAGAATGATCCAATATATTCAAGTAAATGACAGCATACGATATCAACAAACTACAGCAATCTCGAATCAATTTCTTCAATCTAGCTGGTCGTACCATCAAAATTTTTGAACCAGAATCTTTAAATGCTTTTGATAGCATTGATACTATCCTCACTGAAGTCCAAGAACCCTTTGAAGCGTATTTTTTGGACGAACCAAATGTGGTATCTCCTTGGAACAGTTACTGCACAGAAGCTGCAAGCAACGGAGAAGGGCTTCAAATCAATAACCTAGTATTCAAAAACTGTTGGACCAAGTATTATGGTCTCCACGTATATTGTCAGGATGAAGAACCCTGCTACTGCAAACATTACTGCGGAGGCACACACACAACAATCAGAAGAGCAGTAAACACTCAAAGTATGAAATCATAATCCCTAATCACAGCATTACAGAAGGATATAGATAGCTTGATTTAGTGGGCAGATTACAATGAACGGAAAGCAAATAAAGGGAAGGGAGTAGATCAAAAATTATACCTGGCTCCTTTACCAACTCTGCTGATTATTGTAACAACACCCAGTAAACAAATCACTGTAACCAGTGACTTCTGAATCCCACAAGATTATGGTATGGTAGGGCTTTCCTACAACTGCTGGTGTAGGAACAGGTTCGAATGCAGTACATCTGGTGAGATACAGGACCAGCTGTGTGGACCCTCGAATGTATCTCAGAATATGATTGAGCACAGCAAGGTGACCAAGAGTGGGAGAACTGCAGAACTGACAGACTGCTTCCACTGCATATGTGAGGTTTGGCCTGGTAGCCAGCATAAGGTACATGATCAAACCAACAATCCTTCAATACAGGGTAGCATTTTGTTGGGAGAAAAGCGCTGCAGAATCTTTTCTGAGCTTTGTACCTGTACTGAGAGGAGTAATGCAAGGGTGGCTGGAAAAGTACTGCAAGGGTGGCTGGAAGAGAACTGAAATCGTTGAAGGATATCCTCAGCATACCGCTCTTGTGAAAGATGAAGTCTATTTTCATCTCAAGTAACTGCAATTCCTCGAAAGTAGGAGAGAGGACCAAGATTTGACATCTCAAAATGAATATTCAACTTCTTCTTCATTGACTGGACACTTTCCAAATCACCAATCCACCTAAGGTCATCCACATAGACCATAAAGAAGAGAGTTCGAGAGGTATTGAAGTATACACAGTGATCTACTTCCCCTGGCTGCGGACCATGCAGTGTAAAGAATCCATGCAATGCCTTGTTGAGAACATGAGATGACTGTTTTAATCCATACCAAGTACTGTGATGATGGAGGACCACTTCCTCCTGGGGCCCCCTCGAAATGCCTGGAGGCAGCTCCAGGTATATGGACTGTTCATTGCTGCTCAGATCCTGCCCAAGGAATGTGGTCTTAATATCCATCCGGTGGATTTCAAAATCTTTTCATACTGCAAGAACAAGTAGAAGACAAAGTGTCTGAAACTTCACCACTGGGGAAAAAGTTTCGAGATAGTCAATACCATATGACTGTGTATATCACTTTGCTACCAGTCGTGCCTTGTACTGCTGGACCTCTCCTTTCGGTCCGTACTTGATCTTAAGGACACATCTGAGTCTGATTATATTTTGATGCTCTGTTCGGTTTTGATGCACTTCAGTCCAGTCTTCTTTCTTCAAAATCGATGCCAGTTACTCCTGGCATGCCTGCTCCCATTGACTTCATTATGGGGAATTCATAGCCTCTTCCCAAGTTCGAGGTTCTTCGATGGATGTCGTTGCCTGTGCTACTGCAGCATGTCCCTGGTTGCTGCCAGTCTGCTGAGTGCTTTGCGACTGTTCCTGATGGAATCATAGGGTACTGAATACGCCAGCATTCTTTCATGAGGTCTGTCTTTACAATGGTCCTACAACTGCTCAGGTTGCTTCATCAATGACTGCTGTCCTTGGAGCAGGAGCTTTGACTGTAATTGAATCAAGGGTTTCCTCATTGTCCTGACTGTGATTGGATTCAGCTGGTGGCGGTGTATGTGTGTGTGAGTCAGCCTCCGATGATTTCAAGGCAACTCCTGAGTCCTGCTCTTCATCTGCCTTGATGATATCCATAGCTGGATATAGCGCTGCTGCGGGCGCTGGAGGTACAAAATTAACATCCCTGGTGATGATTATCAAATGTTTGCAGTACACCCTATACTGATTTCTGCCTTCATAGCCCACAAGATGGTATTTAATAGTATTGGGCCCCCACTTTCTTCCAAGGTCTTTTGTATTATGATGCCAAATCTTGTATTTAAAGGGCTGTAGATGAACTAGCGTTTGGGCAGGCTTCCCAGTCCATAACTCATAAGTGGTCTTGTTTTGAGACCTGGTGGAAGTGCGATTCATAATATAAACAGCATTCTTTGCTGCTTCAGCCCACAAAAAGGGCGGAAGTTGAGCACCATACAGCATTGCCTTTGCTCACCCAACAATGTTCCTATTGACCCACTCTTCAACTCCATTCTGCTCCTGCGAATAGGCAGCAGAGACTTCATGCTTGAATACAAAGAAGACCAGAAATTCCTTGAAAGCATGATATGCGGGATCTCCACCATTATCTGAGCGAAGTACCATGATCTTCACTCCATTCATGGCTTTACATTGTGCAAAGTACCTCTTGACACTGCGAAAAGCGTTACTTTTCTTCTTGGTAGGTTCCAATTCTGTCCAAGAAGTTGCATCATCTATAAAACTGATATAATACTTTGCTCCTTCCAAACATTAAGGAGTCATTGGTCCACGGTGATCAGAATCAACTGTGTCGAGAGTATTCAAGGCCTGTTGAGCAGGCTTGAATAATGAATGTTGGGTCAGCTTCCCCTGCAGACATGCAGCACATGCTTCGATGGCTCTGGAGGATAATTTAATACCAGAAGCAGGGTCCTTGGCCAGCTGGGTGATTCCTTCGAATACAATATGGCCAAGACATAGATGTCATGGGAGCAGCGAACCAGCAGAGGGTTTTGGAGTGTGCAGCACTGGTGGATCCCATAGAGCTGGAACGGCTGTTGCCAGACCAGCCTGGGCATGGACAAGAGGGTTGATTTTCGTATGGAGGATCAAAGAGTAACCCATTAGTGTGGCGGTTGCAATGATGTCCGATGGGGTAAGTATGTACATAACATGGTTGGGTCTTTCGAAGGAACATGCCGATTGGAAGGATGATGGCTGGTTGAAAATGATTTCACAACCAGACTGATATACCAGACAAAGTGAAAGGAGGGAACTGAATCCTAATAACGGGATATGGAGCACATCATGGAGCATGATGTCCCCTGAAGGGAGAGGAAGTATAACATCACCAACACTTGGTGCTTTCACTATACTGTTATTTGCCAGGGTAACTGTGGTCGAATCGTCTTGGAAAGTACTGAAGCACTCACGCCGGGCAGTCATGTGGTGTGAGGTATCACTGTCAATGATCCAGCAATCCATAGCTGGAGGGGGAGAGTATGAATCAACCTGGGCCATCCAGGCAACAGCTTGCCTCACATTTGCAGATCCTGGGCCACCTGTCCTTCTATCTTCCCAGGCAATCCTCATCTTGCAGTCCTTCGCCCAGTGTCCCTTGAAGTGGCAGTAACTGCAAGTGTCCTTGGAGCGGTTCCCACGCCGCTGATTGTGTGCCACCTTCGAAGCTTTCCCATTCTCCACAAAGAAAGCAACTACTCCTCTCCTGGCAGCTGCCTTCCCTCCAGCAAGCTTCTGATGTTCCAGAATCAGCCTGGATGATACTTCTTCGAAGGTCAGAGACTCAGCATTGGTAATACTAGTTCTGAAAGGGTGGTACACCACGGGTAGAGTGTTGACCAAGAGGAAGAACTTATCATCATACTCATAGGCTGTGCACCCGGCACTGAGAAGCTGGTTAAGGAGCTTCTGCAATTTCGAGATTAAATCTGACATATCATCCCCCTGATACTGTATCTTAGAGAGCCCACTCCTGAGAAACCTGATTTGTTGCTTATTCTTCCCCTGCGACCGATCCTTGAGCATCTTCCCCACAGTCGCTGGATCACATTCAGTCAAATAGATCTCTCTGTGATTGGCATCAAGTATTTGTCCTGGAAGTCCACAGACCTTGGTAGCTTTCGTATCCCAAGCGTGCTGGCTCTCTACCAGCTTGGAGTCGACGGGGGGAGGAGCTGGAGCAAGCAGTCGCAGATTCGGATTCAGTGGCGGCGGATGGTCGAGGTTCCTGACCATCAATCAGGGCAAGTCAATCTTTCTCAGCAAAGATGTCGGTGGCAGCAAGTAGCCAATTTCGAAAATCCAAATGAGAGCTTAGGGGCTTGAGGAAGCCAATGGAAGCGAGAGCAGAGAGATCAGAAGTCATCTTGAACAAGATATGATAGAGGAATATGATACTAAAAGTAAAGAGGAGATAGAAGCAGTGAGGAAGGGATGGGACCAAAGAAGAATGAAAGAGGCAGTGTATGGAATGGGAATGAGCGAAGATGAGTTGGATGTAGGATACCAGAGATCACGGTGGCAGGCGGTCCTTATATATGCAATGCGTTGGTCAAAGTGTTTGACTATGTGATAACTCACAGTGTACCAAGCATTGGCACTTTGGGTGAACATAGCAGCGAGCAACGAGCAATTTTCTTCGTAAGGTGATTGTACGCGACTGCACCTGGCCGGAGGCCACCGTATAACTGTATGTGGTTTTGTTGGGCCAGGGTTGATATATTACACCTCCTAGTTGCAGTGGCTACCACCCGCACTGGATAAACTAATAGATACTAGAAGAGCAGAGAAGAGCAGAGAAAATGGTGCACAAATTTTGGAATCCGAGTAGCAGGGATATTCGGAGTGCTGGTGGCAGGGTGGATTCTTTACTTGGGAAATGATCCGGAAGAGAATAAATGAAAAAATATCAGATATTGGTAGCGGAAGATGGCAGACACTATGGTGGCTTGCAGACTCTCGGAAGATCTGGTGTAGACCTTAGAAAATCAACCGGAAGACAACAGGTAGGAGTGACTTCATTGACAGAGGTGACAGTCTTAGACTAGCTCACAGCTTGCACTGTCTGGTACTCGGCTGCCAGTGCATGGGAGGGAGTCAGAAGGAACAGTGGATAACTGCAGCCAGCCTCAGAGTGCAAGGGCCAGACGGAGTGCAAGTGTAATTCAAGTTGGTAGCTGCAGCCAGCTGCAGAGTGCGAGGGCCAGACAGAGGGTGAGTGTAATTGATACAAGACCTGACTTGAGACATGTTATTCCACAATCGTGAAGCCGAATAGAGAACTTAACTTGAATAGAAATCAGTAGGTCTCCGAACCAGGTTGCAGAAAAAATGACCACACAGTATGCAAGTGTGATCGAGTGAGGGCAAATGAATACTGGCCCATAATGTTAACCACCTGATGACTGGCGATGCTCAAGGGGGGAGCTTAACTCTAGAAAAGCTGGATTGGATGAGTTTGAGAGATAAGATGGACGAGAAAGAAAGAGAAAGAAAATGGATGAAAACTCGTCAGCTGAACAGAGACAGAGATGGACAAAACCCTCTAAGAGCTTGAATTCGTACGCCAGAAACTAGAACTGGATTCAGTCAGTTGCGTTCATATTCTCGTCTAATCTGTTTGGGCTAAACCTCATATGGTTTGGGTGGCGGAAATTGCACCTCTCATTTGGGTGCGACCTGCAATGTTGGATTGAAAGTTCTGACTTGTCAAACAGATTAGACGAGAATACAAATGCAATGTATTGAATCCAGTTCCAGTTTTTCGGGTACAAATCCAAGCTTCCAGAGCTGTTGTCCATCTCTGGTCTCTCTGCAGCTCTCAAATTCTCATCCATCCTTTTTCTCTTTCCTTCTAGTCATACATCAGCAAAGTCAATCGTCCGGTCCCGGATGCCCCGGGACCCTCCAGAGGGTGCGGAGGTTGATTTTGAATGACGCACTCTGCAGACCCTCCGGGAGTCCTCCGGGACCAGCGAATGCAGCCTCAGCACACCCCTTCTTCTCCCGGAGGCCTTGAAGCTGCTCCGGGAGATTCCTGTATCGCATAAGTGTACTCCATAGCCACTTCTGATGCTTCTAAGGGTGCTCCGGGAGATTCCTGTATCGCAATAGTGTACTCTGTAACCACTTCTGATGCCTCTAAGGGTGCTCCGGGAAATTCCCGAAGCGCAGCAACGTCCTCCATGGCCGCTTCTGAGCTCACTGTGGAGCTCCGGTACGTTCTGGGATCACTCAGGAACACCTGGATCTATTTCTTCATTTCCAGATGGAATCATGGTGTGTCACCCATTTTCTGATGCGCCTGTAGCATCGCATACATCTTTGGCATTCATCTACTGCAGCCTGCCGCTATCGACCGAAACAACATATATCCACGCTGCGCCCCAGCAGCACCTCGACACAACCTTGACAAAAGAAACACAACCCCCGAGAAACGCAACCCCCGAGAACAGACTCTCACTTGAACACAGCTGCCAGGTCCTCCGTTTCCTCCCCTGCTGCATCTGGTGCTACATAACGAGTCAAGTGCTCGGCAGAGCTTGCAATTCTTGCGTCCACATAGCTGCCCATATGCTCAATGATGGCCGCCTGGCAACCGGGACCAATGGAATTCCAGTGTCTCCGGCATCTCTCGTACAAGGGTATATCAAACGTTAGTAGCCGTTAATTATTGCATTAAGGGGGTACACTGACGGCTGAATATCTCCCTGCGAAAGTCCTGATAGGGTTCGCTCTTCGTTCCTTTCTCGTAGTCCCTCAAGGCGCAGTTGAGTGCGGTCGCAGCCAAGCAAATCAATTGGGGAGTTACTCGCTTGTCCCAAAATTTGTTGCATTGCTCTTTTCTGCCAAGGTAGGTGATGGAAGTGAAGAAGTGAGCAAAGATCAGCGCGGCGGGCTCGCTTCTCGCTAACGACCAGACTTCCTTCGTACCGTTTGGGAGATCTTCCCATTTCCCAATCCAAGAGTCATCATTCAGCAAAGTGGCAACCTGCTGTAGACATAGAAGCTTCTCTTCTATCTTCAACGAGTACAGTGAAGTCACCATAAGCCTCGCTGTAGCGACTAGTCGACCCCGCATACCACTGATTTTCCCCCGCAACTGTATTGCATTGATCATTAGTATTATCAAACTTTGAAACCCGGAGAATACTTCGGAAACTCACAATTCCATGTGTCAGGGCATGGATGTGCTCACTGGGTCCACCGGGGCGCTCCCACATGTGTTGCATGCCGTTGAGTGCGCCAACAGCTCTCTGTTAGACGGTCATGGCATCAAGGGCTTCATCCCATGCCTTATCACAAATGTCCAATTCATCCTCTTGAGAGGCCAGCCAGGGGTTTTCAGTATACAGAACAGATTTCAAGAAGTCCTTTGCTAAATCGAAAGCTGCTTTGTTATGGAGTGGCACCTTGCTATCCTTGTTGCTCTTCGTCCCCGAAGCACCTTCAATAAGTGGAGGGGCAGCTAAGGAATCCCGACTCCTTGCAGGCCGCCATCTGGCATGGTTCACTGGAATGAGGAACGTCGTATCTGGGCTAGGAGATTGAGGCGGAGTACCTTCAGGTGATTGTGAGCGCGTCGACAACCGAGAACGGTCTCCATTGGTGCACCCGAGATTTGATTTGGATTTCTTTCTTTGGAGTCGGTCAGTCGCCTGGACGGTATGTGAGCGAGCCCTTTTCGGGCCTTTGAGCCTGTGTTGTGACTGCGTCTATTCCGTTCATAAGTTGACAGTAGCTCGACATCATCATAGTCCGAACCGGTGGTGGGATAGTCGTCATGCTCTCGGTGTTCATCATCATCTTCTTCGACATCATCCAGTTCATTCCGGTGGCCCTGAAGGTTAGCTTGATACAAATAAGGGATTGATCTGGCCTTACATGTCTGGAAACGCGTGGAGAACCTTTTTGACTGGCCGTCGTTGCTGAGCGCTCAAAATCTCGCTCTTGAGAAGCGGTAAAGTTAGGACATTGCAAGGCCATAGGTGATGAGAATATATCCAAATGTGATTTGAGAAGAAGAGGTCCGAATAAAGCTCAGGTGCACCTGGAGAACCTCTTTTTTCTTTTGGAAACTGAAGGTGACACAGTGGTTCGCATCGAAGGGACAACCTGTTCATTCTGACTGAAGTTGAGGCGCACCTGAGCTGCTAATCCGTACAGTGAGTTCAGGGATCTGTTAGTGAGACGGATGGGTACTCGGGCTTCAGGACTGCTTACCATTGTGAGGTGGCAAGATTCAGACTCAGAGGTGGTTGAGCTAGATGCAAGCCCATGCTCTGCATCAGAGTTGTCGGGAGTGCCTGAGCTGCTGATATCTGCTATGTCGCCTGTTATCATAGCCGACCAACCACGCGGATTGGTCTGGATACGCGAGAGCTACCGGTGGTCTTACCGTTGGGATACCGGTGCTTTGCATTCCGTTTTGGCTTCAACATTGCCCCAGGAATCTCTGCCTTCAATGGTCCTCGAATGTGTCTAATACCCTGCCATCAGAGTAGCTGCACTCGAACGATTGACGCTTTCGTTTCGTTTTCGTTGCACGTTAAGCACTGGGGTTTGTGGTGCCTTGCTCTGTAGCTCGACATGTTCGAGCACGAGCAGCACAAAGTTGGCAGGTTCGGTTCGACTAACTAGAGCTCTAATAGGCGAACCGGAATGAATCATCTTAGTTAGCGGTCGATAGTCCTCTCTATTAATCTGCAGAAATGCTGCTTCAGGATCCCGCTGCCGCATGATCGTGCTGGGCAAAGTCGCATTCCGTGTCGTGGGACAGCATTGGAATCCGAGATGCACCACGTGGGCAGTTTCCGTTGCTCAAAATTGGGAACCCACAGGATCAACTTATGCAGTACTGTGCCGCAGCTATATGCAATCTCAAGCTGCTGCACATGTATCTTCTGTAGTGTGAATCGTGTCTATCCAGATACAATCAGTTAACCTGCAGACAAGATCCGGTGGGGGAAAGCGTTCACCGAATGGAAGATAGAATTGGGGCTTTTGGTCCAGGTGGAGCTGTGATGACTCGAATGGCAGGCAGGCGGGTTAAGCTGTAGGTGTACAGAGATAATAAAAAGGGGCGAGATGGAATGGAGCAGAAGGGACAAAAACATCATGTTATGTTGGCAGTTGCCAGGGGGATGCTCCAGGGCGCACATAACTCCCATTCGGAAAAATCGAGTGACTATGTCAAGGTTTCAAGGCTCGAGTTCTAGGGGTTATAAAAACCAAACGGGAGGATACAGTGATCGTGGGTACTGCGTAACACACTAGAGACCCGAAATCCGGAATCACAGAAGTGAACAGAGGTTGGTGCCGAAGCTATTGATTGTTTTATAGACTAGAGAACGAGTGAAGAACAAACCTATCCTCCGCAAACCCAGCATCCTTATATACAGTTAACGCGACCGTCGTCACCTTTGCTCACTCGTTCCAAAATGCATCCTAACTCCACCCAACTATGTACGCAACCCTGTCAGTCCGCGGCCTACGCCATCACCATCACGCCATATTTACAATGCAACCAACAAAACCTGATTCCAACCAACAAAACCTGATTCTTTCCAACAAAACCTGATTCTAACCAACAAAACCTGTTTCCTTCGTATTCCTGTATCTCAATCATCGATTCATATTCCTCCCCCGATCCTCACTTGACACAACCGTGACAGTAGCTCCCCCTTCCACAGGCCGAGTTCCTACAAGGCTATTGATCCGGGTTTGCCAGGTTGTTCTTTGTGGAATACATCGATTGCTTGAAGTCCGTCCACATTGATTGCCGGTTCCCAGCTTTGTTCATCATAGCCTTTCCACTTGACTAGGTACTGCAGTTGTCGTCGAAACATCCTCGAGTCGTCGATGCGTTCCACTTCGTATTCTTCTTCTCCGTCCACAATAACTGCAGGTGGTGCGGATTCGATTTGCCCTGGCAAGGATCTTCCGATACTTTGATCAAGCGGGAGATTGGTTGTACTGGATGAATGTGAAGATCCTTGGGTAACTGTAACCGGTAGGCCCATGAACTGATGACCTCCGTAATCTTGTAGGGTCCCAGGCGTTCCAGTCAAGTTTCTTGCTGGGTCGTTGTGTTGTAATGTTCCTGGCGTCCATCCAGACTCGATCCCCAACCTTCATCTGCACTCCCTCCCGTCATGCTTGTCCGCTTGTTCCGCCTGGATATCTTGCGCTCGAGTCATTTCAGCCTTCATCTGTTGGAAGATATCGTTCATTTTCTGGGAGAGGGTGTTTGCGTTTACTTCCCTGATATCGTTTCCATTCTGAATCGGATGTTGACTAAAGTCATTCTTGGGTGAAATCCGTAATTGCCAAAGAATGGTGAGCATCCTGTTGTTTCCGAGGTGTGATTGTTCGATGCGAATTCTGCCATTGGTAGCCACTGTGTCCAGTCGTTCTGTTGATAATTGACGAAGGCCCTGAGGTACTGTTCCATAATGGCGTTCATTCGTTCTGTTTGTCCATCTGTCTGCGGATGAAACGCGGTTGACAGCCTTCGTTCGACTCTGAGTCTTTCACAAACATGTCTCCAGAACTCTGACGAATTGGGTCCTCTGTCCGATACTATGGTGTCTGGTAAGCCATGTAACTTGAACACCTCTCGTATAAACATCTCGCCCAGCTTCTTGCCGTCTGTATCGTCCCGACATGGTACTAAATGTTTCATTTTTGACAACCTATCACCACTACCCATATGGCGTTGTACCCCTCGCTCTCCGGTAGTCCCACCACGAAATCCATACTCAGATCCTTCCACAGTTGTTGCGGTATTTCCAGTGGTTTGAGCCATCCGTGGATTTTCTGGTGGTTGCTTTGCTGCGTTGACATACGTGGCAGTTTCGTACGTATCTGTCCACGTCCTTCCTCCTACCTGGCCATTGATGACTTCTTTTGAGGAGTTCGAAGGTTTTTGCTCGTCCTGGATGTCCTGCTGCCGGTGTATCGTGATGATCCTTTATCAGTTGAAGTTTCTTCGAAGTTTCTTCGCTGATATTTCCGTGGCGTTGGCACACAGTCCTTCGCTGCTGTCATACGGGCAGTCCTTGCACACCCTTTGAATCCAATTCCACAACTCTTCTGAGCTAACTTCATCTGCTTCTCGACTGACTACTTCCGCAAACGCTACCACCAATCCCTTCTGTATTCTTTGGTCAAGATTTTCCGTCTTCAGCACGATTTGTTGGGTTTTTTCTGCCCCCCCTTCGGAGGAATGTCTCCTGGCATTCTGGTGAGTGCATCGGGCTTCTGACCCTGTTTTCCTGGACGGTATATGATCTTGAACTTGAATCTTGACAGGAATTCCGACCATCTTGTTTGCCTTCTGTTGAGTAGCTTTGATGTCATGAAGTATTCGAGATTCTTGTGGTCTGTCAGTATTTTAATAGGATGTACTGACCCTTCACATTCCGGTCTCCATTGTTCCAGGCTTTGAACGATGGCTCCTAGCTCTTGATCAAGATTTCGTAATTTTCTTCCGCTGGTGTATGTTTCTTTGAAAAGAATGCCACTGGATGGAGATTCCCTGATCGTCGTACTGTGATAATACTCCTGCGGATACATAACTCGATGTGTCGGTTTCCAGGACGATTTCCTTTTCGTAGTCAAAGTGTGCTAGGACTGGTGCTGTTGTAAATGCTTCCTTCAATTGGCGAATGCTCTCTTTTGATCAGGGCCCCAGTGAAAGGGTACCAGCTTTTTGTAAGTTTGGTTAATGGTTGGACCACCCGGCTATAGTTTCTGATAAACCTTCGGTAGAAGTTTGCGAATCCTAAAAAGCTTGAACTTCCTTGAGCTTGCCGGGTGCTTCCCACTCCTTAACCGCCGTTACCTTTTCCTGGTCCATTTTAATTCCATTTACCCCAACTATCAATCCCAGATACTGCACTTCCTGTTGATGGAATTCGCATTATTCCGCTTTCATATACAGACCGTCATCCTTAAGCGTCATCATTATTGCTCTGACTGTTCCTGATGTTCCTTTAAATTGTCACTGCTGATAAGGATGTCGTCCAGGAATGCCGTGCAAAAGATGTCCAGAAATGGACGAAGAGTATCGTTGATGAATTCCTGAAAGCTAGCGGTGCATTGGTGAGTCCGAAGGGCATAACGAGAGATTCAAACAGGCCATAACGGGTTCTAAACGCCGTTTTCCATTCGTCTCCTTCTGCTATTCGGATCATATTGTAGGCATCTCGGACATCCAATTTGGTGTACCATTTGGCTTTTGACAATCTCAGCAGGGTTTCCTGGATTATGGTAGTGGATATCGATTTTTTATCGTTCCTTCATTGAGTCCTCGGTAGTCCATGCACAGTCGTAAGCCTCCATTCAGTTTAGGTGTGAACATACCGGTGCTCCGCATAATGATAATGACGATCTGATGAATCCCTTTGACAAATTCTTTTCAATCCACTCTTTTAGGACCTGAAGTTCTTCTCTTGACAAGCTGTATATTGGTCCGAAAGGTGGGGTGAATCCGTTTTGAGTGTAATCTTATGATCGTATGGTCTGTGTGGTGGTAGTCTTTCAGCGATTACTTTATCAAAGAGGGGGAGAAACTCATGATATTCTTGGGAATTAATTGTTCCAGCGGTTTTTCTTGAAGGTCCTTCACTTCTAAGGCCTTGTTGATTTCATATAGGGTTACCGCGTACACCTTGAGTTTCTTCTTTTATTCGTCTCATAAATGGAGCTGCTGCTATGGCGCATATGTCCAGTTTTAATTCATCGGATTCCGTTGTTTCCATATGATTTCCCCATACCCATACGCTAGAATGATGTTGACAGTGCTTCTGGCAGTAATCGCTTTCGAATCCTATTCTTTTCTTTTCGAATTTGACTGTAACATCGTGAAGTTGTAGCCATGGTAATCCAAGTATGATTGGATAGTGTCCAAGTTTCGTAACGAATGCTGGTAACTGCTCCTGATGTCTGCGTATGCCTAAGCTCAGTTGGGCCATAGTGGTAATGGTTCCTGATTCGATGGGCCTTCCATCTATAACTTCTAATTCTCTTGATTCTTTGTGTTCTTGTTCTTGTAATTGATGATGGTGGACGAAATCTTTGTCAATAAATGCTATTCCAGTAGCTCCGCAGTCCATCAAAGCGTGGGTATCAATGGTCTTGTCTTCTATTTTCAGTGAGCATTTCACAATGAGATGTTTGCTTTCCATAGAAGACTCTGTTATTTCTGCGCTTGATATAGAAAACTGCGAAATACCAAAACTAGCATTATCTGACAAAGGAGATTCGTTTCCAGCGCAATTGCCATCCTTATTGCACTGGACTAAACTTTTCCCGACTCCACTTCCTTTCCTTTCCTGTTGTCGAATCTGCATCCCCTTCATTCACTGTCTTTTTGGACGGGTACACTTCCGTCCGTCCTGATGCTACCGTCAGCTTCCTTGGGCATGATGCCGCGAAATGTCTGCTATCCCCACAGTACATACATCGTCTTCCGTCCCTTCGTCTTTTCCTTTCCTCACGTGTGATCTTTTTTCCTTCAACTGCTGAAAGATCCATCGGAGCAGGACCATGATAACCTGAAACTGATCCTGCTGGTGCAGCGTCTGGGGCGGATGTGGTGTTGGTCGTTGGATCGGACCTCTTGTAACCCTCCCATTTCCCAGATTTCTTTTCCGCCGCTCTCCTTCTCAGTTGCGAGTCTCTTTTTGACACCATCTTGACGAATTCGATCATGCTTTCTGGCTCCTCGATATGTTGTATAGAGTCCTTGAGCTCGTTGGATGATCCCTTTCGTAATGCGTCCAGTTGTGCATCTTCGTTCCACTTGGTGTCTACTACGTATCTTTGAAATTCCACGTAGTATTGGGAGAATTCGCAGTCTCGTTGTCTGAGTTTCTCAAGTTCCCTTTTTGACGTTGCTGCTCTGTCCTGATCTCCGAATGCTACATCCAGCAAGTCAACTAGGTCTTTCAAGGTGTTGAGCTTGACTTCCCCTGATATTTCATCACAGTGTGTCAAGGGTTCAAGGCTCGGAGTTCTAGGGGTTATAAAAACCAAACTAAGACGTGGATATTGTGCGGTGGTGCAGTGATCGCGGGTACTGCGTAACAAGCAAGAGACTCGAAATCCGGAATCACAGAAGTGAACAAAGGTTGGTGCCAAAGCTATTGATTGTTTTGTAGACTAGAGAACGAGTGAAGAACAAACCTATCCTCCGCAAATCCAACATCCTTATATACCGTTAACGCGACCGTCGTCACCTTTACTCACTCGTTCCAAAATACATCCTAACTCCACCCAACTATGTACGCAACCCTTCCAGTCCGCGACTTACATCATAACCATCACGCCATATTTACAACGCAACCAACAAAACCTGATTCCTTCCAACGAAACCTGATTCCTTCCAACGAAACCTGATTCCTTCCAGCGAAACCTGATTCTTTCCAGCAAAACCTGTTTTCCTTCATATTCCCTTCCCCCTTCCTCGATCCTTATTCCTTCTTCGATCCTCACTCGACACAACCGTGACACAGTGTGGCATTAACTGTGCCAGAGCCACTTCTTTTAGACATCCAACAGCATACCTCAGTTTCTTCTGTTCGTTGTTGAATGCCTTCGGTTTTCCCGCTATCTTTCATGCCAACTGCACCTTCCACCCTCGAAGTTCCATTCTATCTTCTCCTGAGAAGCTGGTAATGTCATTTACCTTTTCCTCATGCTCCTCCCTGTCCGTCCTTTCTCCTGTTTCTCTCCTTCTTCCTTCCGTCAACTTCAGGATCCTGGTTACCTGCTGCCGATTTTCTTCTGCCAGGTCCCTGAATATCTCCATTTGAGTCTGAGCGTCTTCCAGATCTTTCCTCAGTTCCGCTGGGTCTGGATTTGATTCCTCCAATGTTTGTTTTAGAATCCGGACTTCTTCTTCCAGATCTCCATGACTGCATGCCTGCGGTGTCGTTTCGGCGGCTGCTTGTTGGGTCAGCAGTAATTCCTGCTTCAAGTTATCCCTCTCTTGGACGACTTTGTCTCCTTCTGCCAACAACTCTGATATTCGTGCTGCCGCATTCTTCACAGATTGCTGTTCCTTGAGCAATTCGTTCAATCTGCTGGTTGTCGGAAGTTGGCTGAGTGCTGTTAGCCCTTTGTTGATGTCCGTGATGTGACTCCTGAGCTGTGTTTCGTTCATGACATCCGTATTTTTTGCTGCCACGTTTTCCAGTTCTATTTGTAAAGCTCAAGTCAATGTGACGTCGCAAGTTGGTCTCGAGGATTCTCCGGACATCTTTCTGATGATGTAGAGAGGCGGCTGTGAGGAGGCGAGGTTCTGACAAACAGTCTCTGACTTTGTCTATGTTGTCTTGGATTTGTTGAACTGTCGCTTCGATTTCTGCTTCTAGAAACGGGTTGACCATGTACCAGAAGAACACCTCGTGTTTGCTGGGTGTTGTTACGATGATCAGCGGGGTTGGTAAAGGGGCCGGGTGTAATTTGCGGTCAACTCCCTTTCCCTTGTTCGCTTTTTATTCGTTGTAATCCGCCCACAAGATTTGGCTTTCTATGTCCTTCTGTGTTGCTTTGATCGTGGATTCAGATTTTGTTGATTGAGCTTCTGCTGCTCTGCCGATTGTTGTATGCGTCCCTCCGCAGTTATGTTCGCAGTAGCACGGTTCCTCGTTCTGGCAATCGACGTGAAGACCGTAATACTTGGTCCAGAAGTTTTTAAATACTGTGTCGTCGATTCGGAGGCCTCCTCCGTTGCTTGCTGCTTCTGTCCAGTAGCTATTCCAAGGAGATACCGCTTGTGGTTCGTCCCAAAAGTATGCTTCCAAAGGTTCCTCAGATTCGTTGAGGATAGCGTCGATGCTATCAAAGGCGTTCAGGGGTTTTTGTTCGAAGAGGTTGATGGTTCGACCAGCCAGGTCGAGGAAATTGATTCGGGATTGTTGAGGTTTGTTGCTGTTGTACGCTGGCATCTAAAACAGCTTGGATCCTTCTCATCGATGTTTCCACAGGCACACAACGCAGGAGTGTCTCCAAAAGCTGTGTACTGTGAGCTTGTTTTCGAAGTTTCCAACTGACTTAAACACAGAACAAAGGGGGTTGCAAGGTCTGTGGCAAAAGTAACAACCGCTTTGATGAAAGTAGCGGCACATATACTGAATTATAACCGGTAGAATCGATTGTAGACACGTTCTTCTGTCAAGGTTTCAAGCCTCGGAGTTCTAGGGGTTATAAAAACCAAACGGGAGGATACAGTGATCGCGGGTACTGCGTAACAAACTAGAGACTCGAAATCCGGAATCACAGAAGTGAACAGAGGTTGGTGCCGAAGCTATTGATTGTTTTATAGACTTGAGAACAAGTGAAGAACAAACCTATCCTCCGCAAACCCATCATCCTTATATACAGTTAAAGCGACCGTCGTCACCTTTGCTCACTCGTTCCAAAATACATCCTAACTCCACCCAACTATGTACGCAACCCTTTCAGTCCGCGGCCTACGTCATCACCATCATGCCATATTTACAATGCAACCAACAAAACCTGATTCCAA
This sequence comes from Trichophaea hybrida, assembly GCA_015178995.1. Classification (NCBI taxonomy): domain Eukaryota; kingdom Fungi; phylum Ascomycota; class Pezizomycetes; order Pezizales; family Pyronemataceae; genus Trichophaea; species Trichophaea hybrida. The sequence goes on along the minus strand of WHVE01000430.1, from coordinate 79,439 downwards.
CCAACAAAACCTGATTCCAACCAACAAAACCTGATTTCCTTCGTATTCCTGTATCTCAATCATCGATCCATATTCCTCCCCCGATCCTCACTCGACACAACCGTGACACCCTTTGACCGGGTAAACCTGGAGTGACGCTCCCGGTGTTACAGTCATCACCATGCAGGGCCCCAGTACTATGTACACCCAAATCTAACGGAAGCCTCAGATTATGTGTTGATTATGGAGGCCTAAACAAAGGAACCATTAAGAATCGGTATTCTCTACCTCCGATCCAGGAAACCTTGTTATGGTTATCAAAGGCCACATGGTACATCAAGTTAGATGTTCGCGATGCCTACAATATGATTAGAATCGCAGAAAGGGACGAATGGAAAACGGCATTCTGGACCCGCTATGATCTATTTGAATCTTTGGTTATGCCGTTTGGACTCACCAACGCACCAGTATTCTTCCAGGAATTCATCAAGGATTCACTTCAACCATTCTTGGACATTTTCTGCACGGCATTTTTGGACGACATTCGTATCTACAGTGACATTTTGACGGAACATCGAGAACATGTAAGAGTGGTAATGACAACGTTGAAGGAAGCCGGATTGTATCTGCAAGCCGAAAAATGCGAATTCCATCAACAAGAAGTCAAGTTCCTGGGACTCATGGTCGGTGTCAACAGAATCAAAATGGATCCAGCAAAGGTAATGGCGGTCAAGGAGTGGCAAGCACCTGGCAAGCTCAAAGAGGTTCAAGCATTCTTAGGATTCGCCAACTTTTATTGAAGGTTCATCAGGAATTACAGCAGGGTGGTCCAACCATTGACCAAGCTAACAAAAAAGCGGGTACCATTCCATTGGGGACCTGATCAGAAACGGGCCTTTGCTGAACTAAAAGAAGCGTTCACAACTGCACCAGTACTCGCATATTTCGATTACAAAAAAGAAATCGTCCAGGAAACAGATGCTTCTAGTTAAGTGTCGGCAGGAGTCCTATTACAGTATAATGATCAAGGAATCCTTCACCCGGTTGCATTCTTTTCCAAGAAACATACACCAGCAGAGGAGAATTACGAAATCTACGATTAAGAGTTGGGAGCCATCGTCAAATCTCTCGAACAATGGAGGCCGGAATGAGAAGAGTCAGCATATCCAATCAAGATACTGACAGATCACAAAAACCTCGAGTATTTTATGATGTCAAAATTACTCAATAGAAGACAAACAAGGTGGTCTGAATTCCTGTCGAGATTCAAGTTTAAGATTGTTTACCGCCCAGGAAAACAGGGACAGAAGCCCGATGCACTCACCAGAATGCGAGAAGACATTCCTCCAAAGGGGGGGGCAGAAAAAACCCATCAAATCATACCCAAAACGGAGAATCTCTACAAAGGAATACCACAAGGACTCGTGGTAGCATTTGCGGAAGTGGTAAATCAAGACGAAACCTATCCAAAGAAGCTGTGGAAGTGGATTTGAAATGTATTCAAGGACTGCCCAATCAACAGTAGCGAAGGACTGTGCATCAACGTAACGCAAATCAAAGTGGAAGCGGACAAACTACAGTTGATACAGGAACATCACGATTTACCAACAGCCAGACATCCTGGACGAGCAAAAACTTTGGAGCTACTCAAAAGGAATTATCAATGGCCAGACAGAAGAACAGACATGGATAGGTATGTACGGAATTGCCACGTACGCCAACGCAGCAAACCAAAAAATGCAAAGATACATAGATGGCTAAAACCGCTGGAAATACCGCAACAACCATGGATGGATCTCAGTATGGACTTTGTGGTTGGGTTACCAGAAAGCGAAGGGTATAATGCCATATGGGTAGTAGTAGATAGACTATCAAAGATGAAGCACTTGGTACCATGTCGAGATGATACAGATGGCAAGAAATTGGGCGAAATGTTTATACGAAATGTGTTCAAAATATACGGTTTACCAGATTCCATAGTATCAGACAGAGGACCCCAATTTGCCTCGGAATTCTGGAGACATGTCTGCGAAGGACTTGGAATCGAACGAAGACTCTCGACTGCATTCCACCCTCAAACAGATGGCCAAATGGAGCAAATGAATGCTATCATGGAATAGTATCTCAGAAGCTTCGTCAATTATCAGCAAAATGATTGGGCTTCATGGCTACCAATGGCAGAGTTTGCTTCAAACAATCATGCTTCAGAAACAACAGGCTGCTCACCATTCTTTGGCCATTACGGTTTTCATCCAAGGATGACCGAACAGTCAACATCCAGTTCAGAACGGAAACGACATCAGGGAAGTAAATGCCAATACCCTCTCCCAGAAAATGAATGAAAGCTTTGAACAGATGAAATCCAAAATGTCACGAGTACAGTCAATCCAAGTGGAACAATCGAACAAACGACGCAGAGAAGGAACAGAGATGGCAATAGGAGACAGAGTATGGATGGACGCTAGGAATATCGCAATACAAAGACCAAGCAAAAAGCTAGATTGGACATACCTAGGACCATATGAAATCACCGAGGTTATCAGCCCCTGGGCCTATCGATTGGATCAACCTAAGAACATTCATATACATCCAGTACAACCAATCTCCCGTCTAAGCAAAGCCTCAAACGATCCATTGTTCAGACAAATCAAATCAACACCACCTCCAGTCATCGTGAATGGAGAAGAAGAATACGAAGTCGAATGTATCGAAGACTCCAGGTTATTTCGATGATAGTTACAGTATTTGGTCAAATGGAAGGGCTACGATAAAGGAAGTTGCGAGCCAGCAATCAACGTGGATGGTCTCCAAGCCATTAATGTATTCTACGCAGTACAACCTGGTAAACATGGGTCAATAGCTTTGTAGAAACTCGGCTTGTGGGAGGGGGAGCTACTGTTACGGTTGTGTCGAGTGAGGATCAAAGAAAGAGTATGAATCGATATAGGATATATGGGAATACGAAGGGAAGCAGGTATCGATGGAAGGAATCAGGTGTTGTTGGTTGCGTTATGAATATGGCGTGATGGTTATGATATAAGATGCAGGTTGAAAAGGGTTGCGTACATAGTTGGGTGAGATTTGAATGTATTTTGGAATGTGTGAGTAAAGGTGATGATGGTCGTGCTGGTTGTATATAAGGGCGATGGTTTAGCAGAGGATAGGTTGGTTCTTCACTCGTTCTCTAGTCTATAAAACAATCAATAGCTTCGGCACCAACCTCTGTTCACTTCTGTCATTCCAGAATTCGAGTCTCTAGTTTGTTATGCAGTACCCGCGATCGCTGCATTCCTTGTTTGGTTTTTATAACCCCTAGAACCTCGAGCCTCGAAACCTTGACACTTTCACCTGTTGAGAATAAGATTTACTGCATTCAGATTCAGTAGGAGAAGGGGTAACTCTGAGCTGTAGTAGAGTTGGCTTTGCTTTGCTTGATTTGGCTTTGCTTTACTTTCATACAACCTACCTGTATACAAAATTATTCATCTTTTATATTACTTCAACTAGTTTCAAGTCATTGTAATAATTTAAATTAAAGAACTTTGAAATGTAGAAAATAATTGGCTTCACTGATTTTGTTTTGCCTCCTGCCCTAGCTTTGCTGGCTTCGCTGACTTCATCAATAATTATTTTACTCAGTTAACTTTACCAACAATTAAATTGCAAGCACTCAATAGTCCTCTTAGCAGTGCAAATTTAATTTGAATTTTTTTCCTTTTTTGGTTGTCCCATTCATGGGCCCATGAATGGCGGTACTATTCATGGAACTGCCCTGTCCATGGATGGGCCGATTCCACGAATGGGTCAGAACAGATCCTCCCAAAAAGGGCTCACTCCCATCACCACAAGGATACTCACCAGATGGATCATCGGACGATACCAGTCAGAATCCAACTTCTAGAAAAATCCCAGCGATTGGGGACCCGAATTTTGAATATCACCCCAAATCAATGCGTGTAGATATCGAAAAAGCCAAAAACTCCAACGACCTCCTTCCAGGATATGGAATAACCGTCAAAATCGGCGGTCTGCACCAAGAAGTTTTTATATAATTCTTAGAGTCTACCGACACCTCCCAAACCCTCTCATCAGCCTACAACTCCACCAAAAGTCCCACCTTCCACTCCTCCACTTCCGCCAACCAGACATCAAATTACCATGAGGGTAACGACACTGTCACAATTTCGTCCGTCACCACCACAGTGGATCTGTTGATCTCCGGCGACCCTTCAGCCTCAAGATCCGTGCTAGGTTTGGGTTGGGACTCGACATTTCTAGCGGCGCTGAAGAACTTTGGGGAGATTGGTTGTAATGCGTGGGCGTTTATGGATAAGTCCTTCGATTTTGGTGAACCGGATATAAATCGGTACAGTGACGATCCGGCGTCGTATCCACTACCGTCAGACGATGTTCAAAGCGCCAAGTTATAAAGATCAAGGATCTCGTGGTGAATGGGAAAACGTTGATGAACGGGATTGCGGGGTTTGATGCTGGGGCCGAGTGGAGTGTTTACAGCTCTTGCGAATGCAGCAGGCGTCCCGAACAATTCAACTGTGGATATAGGGGGTGCACGTGTGCTGGTGACGCTGGATAATGGTCTTCAGTTTAATGTGACGCAAGGTTTGGTGAGCGTGGTGGCGGGGTGAATTCGATTGGTTCGGGTGTGCCGGTTATTGCTCCTTCGTGGCTTAAGGAGGTGTATTTGATGGTTAATTATGAGAGCGGGGTGGCAAAGCTGGCGAATACACCCATCTACCATAATACGCCCACAAATAATGCGACTGCTCCCACGAGTCTTGGAATGAAGAGTAGTGCACGTGTTGAATGGTGGAAGATTGCAGTGGGTTTTGCAATTGTAGGAGCGTTGTGGTTGTGAGAAATGGTGGCTGTTAACTCTTTTCTGTTCACATGCGGATATATGAGACATGATGAGTTGTGGACAACTGATGGCTTTTAGTATATAGACAAGAACCATATTACTCGCTCTTTTCTGGCGCCTGCTCGAGACGAAAAGGTTCTCAGCTTAACTCATGCATCCAAGCTTATAATCTCTGCTGTTTTTACTAATTATCTCAAACACCGAATATTTGAAAGGCTCAAGTAAGATGAATATACAGGAACCACGGCGAAAAATGGTAACGGAGATAGTTGAGGGAGTAAGGAACGGCAAACAGATCAAACAAAAACAAAAAGATGAACAAGATCTTGCATAATATTGCCTCGCCACTGCCGCCGCCCCACCAACAATGCCGATGGGCACCCAGTCCCGAATCCCAACATCTGATATATCTTTTCCTCGGGCGTGCACTTCAATGCCTTTGCAACCTCCCTTACCGTGAACCGTGGTTCCTGATTCGCCAGCAGCGCCATCACCCCGCGCAACGAAATATTATTGATAGAATCATAGCACTTGCCGGTTCCAAACTTGTCGAGTTTGCAAACAGACTCGGCGACGTTGCGGAAGCGTTCGTAGATTCGTCTGGATGTATTCACATGTCTCCCGAAGCTGTAAGCTTCGGTTGTTAGGCCGGTCACCTCGAGCACCTTGTGATATTTGAGATCATATCCTTTTCTTCCTGCTACCGAACTAGACGGATGCGTATTGTCTTTAGATCTAGGTTGGTGTACGGTAAAATCACTTGAAGGCTCGCGTTGGTGGTTAGGCCGTTCGCCCCGACTGACACACCGGCAATATTCAAATTATTGTGTTTAACCTTGCGGCCTCCGGTAGTATCTTTAACCTTCTGTTTATTCGTAGCAAGCTTGGTGTTGGAAATATTGATGTCTTCCCATCGATAATTAGTGCCCAGACTATCCAAAACTTTAAGAAACCATTCTGAGTGAAATCCCATACCTAACCGTGTGTTGCTACATGTAAAAGTTAACCTGGCTTAACACCTTCCGGTACTTATTCTTCGTGTTTGTCTACGTGGCTCCTTCAAAGATGGTTGACAACGCGGAATGCATCCGGGAAGATTGAATGAATTACCTATTCGGACGTGGTAGAGTGCAATCTGGATAGGCGTCGTTCCACGAGAAACAACTGTCTCGTGAATCCCTCTTTAAACTCCAAGATTAACGTAGCATAGCTCACCCTGAAAATCTTGTTGAGAGTGATGTGCATATTCTAGGGGAGAGCATGTAACTCATTCAAAAAACTGACTGAAATCAACTGGCGGCGCTTCAGTTTGATGATAGTTACTCGTTTAGAAGAGAAGAGATAAGTTGATTGCGCCCATGTTCGCCGCCGGAGATTGAAGTAGTTGGTTTTCGAATTTGATGGGACCATCGACATCAAGACGGACCAAACTTTCGTTGAAGCATTATATTTTCCTAGTCCGAGTTGCTCTCGTGATTGTCCTGGTAGGTCGGGCAAGATATGCCCTCATCCTCCACAAGACAAGATGTCCCGGGATCTTCTCGAATCTCGTAACGTATCGTCTCGTCAACACTGAAAGCTAAACGGCAGCGTGCTCTGTCTTCATCGCTAATTGTTCTTGTCGCAAGGTCGATATGAAGTCTCTTTCTAGGTTCTACCAACGACAGTTCGTGCCTGTTGATGTTTCTTCTTCGTCTTGTTTAGGTATTTACGAATCGATGGACATTAGTGTGAGGGGTTGAGTTGGAAGTGTAGGAATATCGAACAGTGATGGTAGTGGTGGTTGACTGGGTGCGGTGTGGTGTGCTTGGTATATTGTGCGTAAACGGTGCTTTTGGAGAGGTACTTCATAGCACAATGTATGTTCCCAGTACTTTACCCAACATCTTACAACAACACGCGACTCTCTTCCCAAACTTCGCAGGCCAGCAAGGAAACATCAGCCCTCACCTGCATTGCTCAGCATATATGGACTCCAGAATCCCTGTGCGAGCTTTCTACACCTTACCTCCCAAAGATATCCGAACACCCCTCCACCCTCTCACGCCCGACATTATCATTGTCCATTTAGCACCATTCCTCGGCCGGGCCTCCCGCTCAGCTCTTTGTAGAGTTTCTAAATCATACCGTCACTTCTTCCTGCCACTATTCTACACCAACCTGCGTTTCCCTTCTATAAAACCCCGGTCTCGTCACGCCAAAACCCGGATCCCACACTTACAGAAACGACCCACCACCCGAGTTTCCTCCCTACCCTCAGCCTTGTACTACGTCCGAACCCTCACACTCAGCTTCCTCTCGGCCAAGAAACGCGAGCTCGTATACACCAGCTTTGTATCTCTCGGTACCTCCAGCCGTCTCGAAACCTTAATCTTCAATCCAAGCTGGCACATATACCGGCGGCTCCCTAGTGGACCAGAATTCCAGCACACCCCTTCATCAAATGCATACAAATTCTTTTCGCAGCTGAAAGAACTCGTGATACCGAGTGCTACTGTGTGCAGGAAGTTTGCATGGGGGGCGTTTAATCTCGGACAACTGGAGGTTCTTGAAGTCGCCGATGGCGTTGTTGGGATTCTCAAAGCTGGGGTGAAAAAATTAGAGGCGATAAGTATCGGTTGTCACTTCCCATGGTACTGGGGTGTTATATGGGAGATATCAAAACGTCATGCCGAGTTTCCGAGTTTCCGGAGGTTTGATCTTATTTTGATGGACCATTATTTTGTCCCTGCGAAAGCGATTGGAGAGTTGTGGGCTGAGAGTTTGAACGAGTTTGGGTATCCAAGGTGGAAGCTTGTGATCTTTGGGGTTAAGTTGTTGCTTACCCCCAAGAATGTCGTCAGGCTTTTACGACCCCTGAAGTGTATTGAGCACCCTAGGTTTGTGAGACCGTGGGAGTTTTTCGAAGGTGGGGGGGTTGCGTTGAAGTTGTGTAGTGGTTCGGAGTATATGGATGTTTGGAGCGAAATACGGAAGGCAGGAAGGATATATGCGTGGGAACTATTGAATGATGTATATTTTACGAAGATGGATAATCAAAACTCTTTGGGGGTAATAAGAAGTATCGTTTCGAATTCTCAAGGGCCATCTGTAGGTTAGGTGGCATGAGGATGATGTACGGAGTTATGGACGACCGTTTGTGGTTATCGTTGTTTGATGTCAGTTTGGTGTCTGATGTCGGTTTGGTTGCCGGCGGTTTGGGCTGACTAGATCTAGATGGAAGGATGGGGGAGCTTCGAAGATATGTTTTAGCAAACATGGGAACTGTCTACAGGAAGAACTGTATTGTATGATTCTTAGGAGACGATTAAGATCGGGAGAGCAAATTCAAGAACTATTGACTTTTTGGATTAGGTATCTATCATTGAATCTCAATGAGGTGGTGACAGGTAAAATGGATATAATTTGCAAAACAATAGATGCTCACAGATGAGTACAGCCGTGGACATCTCATACGAATGGACACGACGTATATAAGCCAAAACCCTACATGCTTTTGTTATTCGTTCGTTACTCATGACCCTAGAACAAAGAAACACGAAATCCCGTACATGCTAAGCGCTCCAAAAAAATGTATCAAACTTGAAACAATCCATTGGTTTCCAGCGGTAGCTTGAACAACCTCCGACTCCCGGCTATTCCCCCGCTCCAGAATCCCTCAAAAACTGTGCCAAATCCGGTTCCGATCGTCTCACCCTCGACTGATAAGCCGTCTTCCCATCCTTATCTCTAGCATTAATCTCCACCCCAGCCTCAACCAGTAACCTCACCGCCATAAATCGTCCTCTTGCCATATGTCTCGAAGCCGGACGCGACATCAATGCATGCAACGCAGTTCTACCCTTATTATCACGGGCATTAACATTTGCATCTGCGTCGAGGAGAAGCTTGAACACTTCCAGTCGCAGATTCCGACCCTTTCCGTGGGAATGGAAGAAGTTGAGGCAGTGTCCGGAGATGTTGGTTGCGTAGATGATTAGGGGGGTTTCTCCGTCGTCGTTTTGTGCATTGATATCCGTGTTCGCTTCAAGGAGGAGCTGGACTACCTCTGGGTCGCTCCGCCATACGGCTTTGTGTACTGATCCGCGGTGAGTGAGGTGTTCAGGGATGGGGTGGGAAGGCTTACATGCTGTATCCCCATTACTACCCTTCGCCATAACATCTGCACCTCTGCTCAATAGTGACGCAATAACTTTGGGATATGCCTGGCTTGCAGCACACACACATAGCAACGGAGTGTCTCCACACTGGTCTCGCGCTTCGGTATTGAAGCTCCGATCTAGCAGTAAATCAACCATTTCTGCATGGCCTGCCGAAGCGGCTTTGTGGAGTGCTATACGGTTGTTGTGTAACGTGGACTCGTCGATTTCTCGTAGAAGAAGGGTTGCGATGTCTAACTTCCCTCGAGCTGCTGCTCCGGGAAGCGCAGAGCTGTTGCCGATAGGTAAGTCGACCTTTGCGCCATTGTCGAGAAGGAATTCAACGGTATTGTAGTCTCCGTATGCGGCTGCGCAACCAAGAACTGAGCAGTTTACGCGGTTGACAGCGTCGATGTTGGCCCCACGGTCAAGAAGTAGTTTGATTAGACCTGTGTGTTTCAAACGTGAGGCTTGATGAAGCTGTAACTCCTTATCAGCGGTAGACCAGATGCTGCACGAAAATGCAATTCTCACCACAGTATCCCCCATCTCTCCTTCCACAGCATTTATATCCAACCCGCAGTCCAGAAGCAGCGTAATAGTCTCAATATGCTCCTGCTTCACTTCAAACTTATCCCTTAGTACCTGATGCAACGCGGTCCCGCCAAAACTTCCCGTAGCCCTAGTATCAGCCCCATTCTCGAGAAGGGTACGAATAACATCGGCCTGGCAATCAAAAGCGGCGTGGTGCAGTGGCGTAGAGTCCCCCGTTAGGTCTCGATCTCGAATTTCGATATCCGCACCGTTATCGAGTAAGAACTGGACCATATCCACGTGACCCTCCCCCGCCGCCATATGCAGGGCCGCCATCCCTTCAGACCCTTGTCCGTTGGAACGTAATGCATCGATGTTGAAATTGATGTTCGACATCACCGCAGGGTCCAAGTCGTCGACATTCCCCTCCTCCACGGCCTCAAAGAACCTGGTGTATGAAAGGTGTTCGGGCGCCCATATGTTCTCCATCTAGGTCCTAGGAGACAACCACGGACACAGATCAAATTCGGATTTCGTGACAGAAGAAAGCTCAGCTCAGCGAGGAAGCCTGGATAGCTGGTGGCATGTGAAACGGACTCGATAGAGGGGTTGGGGTAAAGTTCTTTCCGTCATCCCGAAACCCTAGCCCACGGGTTGGGCTAAAATGAACTGTCACTTGCGTAGCATAACTCTTGGCACTATACGTACTAGCAGCTGTTGGTTTCGGTAGTTGTTGTTCTGGATGGGAAAGGACTAAGAAATATATCGATGGGAATTATTAATATGGACGTTCTCGTATATGAAATATACCGGACAGCTCCGCGGCGAAGACCGAACGTGCGAGTATAACTGCCGCGGTGCAAATGCGTGATGGAGGAAACAGAAGAAGAGGGGTTGAGATCACACAATGCCGATGTGCAAAAAGGGTTGAAACGGCATTGAAGCAGGCACTTGTGAGATCTGGGTTGATTGGAGCCATTGAAGTAAACTAGCACTGCACCAATATCACAAGAAGTCGAGGTAATACTCGAAACTGGCGTTCAGGTTGAGCGCTGCACAATAGAGTTGAGCAGAGCAGATACTCAACTGAGGACTTTAGTGCTGATAGCCTTAATTTAAACGGGGTGGCGCGTGCGGCCCGCAAACTCTAACCCAACGTCTCGTACATGGCCGACGCTGCAGAATTGAAGTTCTGCTGATGAATCAGATTATCCGATTAGATAGCAGATTGCATCAGTCAACGCCGAGACATGGAGGAATATTGGCCCGATCACGTGTCGGGCAATGCTTGAACACCGTCCTCAGCCCCTCTGGTCAACCGTTCACTCACCTGGGACTGGACGTATTCATGGCGCCTAACTTGGGCATCCTAGTCTTCATCGCGCTGTGCACCGCCTTTGCAGTCTATCTCCTACAGTTGAACACAGGACGTGAAATACAAACCACGGCTGGAGACCTCTCATGGATCGATGCCTATGCTGCTCTGGGTGACTCATACGGTGTTGGAATCGGAGCAGGACATCCCATAAAGGGATCTTCCAATGTTCGTAACAGATGCATACAACTCTTCTTCGATATTAGTTAACATCTCCATCCCAGGTAGAGCTCAACACAGCGTGCTGGCAATACAGCCACGGCTACCCAAACCAACTCAACTCCTTCTTCTCCCGTCTCGAATCGAACCCCTCTCGGAAATTCCAATTCCTTGGCTGCTCAGGAGCCCTGGTTACCGACGTCTTAGGCAAGCAAGTACCGCTCCTCGACCGTCCACAAATCGTCACCGTTTCCGCCGGCGGCAACGACGCAGACCTTTCCACCATCCTCAACTACTGTATCTATCAATGGGCCTCATACGATTCCTGGACATGTGAACGGGTGCTGGCCCAGTCTAGGAACAAGACTGAGAGTGTGGAGTTCGCAAAGAACATCGATAATCTTCTCACGGGGATCAAGGAAAGATTGCGAGATGAAGATAGTAGAATTTATTACACAGGCTATAGCAAATTCTGGGATGTTACTGATACGGCTTGCGATAACGTCACTTGGAGTTTTACAAGGCTATCCGGTTACCAATATCTAACCCAGGATAGACGGTGAGTTCCCGTACCCGTACGAACTCACCGGAGCTGATAAGAAGGTAATAGAAAGACTATGAACGACCTGGTAGACCTCGTCAACCGCCAGATCAAAGACGCTGTTTCCCGCGCAGGTCCAAAAGCCGTATTTATCGACTGGCAGCAAGATGTAGATCGTATCCAAGGCCGCTACTGCGAACCAGGAGTCGACGAATCTTACAACCACGGTAAAGGATCTGGAATAAACCGGGAAAACACCTCGTTCTACGAGTGGGGCACAACAAAAGACGACGACGACGACGACGACGACGACGACGGCAGCCCCAAAGAGCAGGGGTATCACGAACTCCGTAAACGCTGGGAAACACCCACCAACGCAACCTTTGAAGGGGCAATCACGAACTGGGTGAACAAGGGACTACAAGATCACCCGGAAGAGGTCGCTTCCTCAATGCCCGGCTCGGATTTCAGCGGAAGGTGGCTCCCAGATAAGTATGCACGCGTCTTTCATCCAACGAAACTTGCGCATGGGATTATTGCGGATAAGGTCCTGAAGGCTATGGTCCTGGAACAATGCAAATACGCACCGAGAGGCAAGCACTGAGGGGAATTGAGGGAGACGCTAGCTAGGTAAACGGTCTTGATTGTGATAAGTCTAACATCTATCTTTGTAACTAGTAGCTAACACGTTACCAAGTTAGCATTCAGAAAATAGAACATGACGAGAACCATCACGGTTCCCTTCCCACGCTGTGGCTTCTCAGAGCACACTACTCACACGTGTTAGAGTTGCATGACCTAGATTTTAGACTAAGACCTACCAGTATCTACGAGGCTGCGTTGATTGGTGGAATACTTATGCGAGGGACCAATCGCCCAGTGGCTACCCTTACTATTATGGGGAAGAGAGTGGGGGGTTTATGGAAGCAGCTCCAAGTGTAAATAGGGTTACCTTGTTCTGAAACAGTAATATTTGCGCTGCATTTTTTGTATGTAATATCTCACAGAATATACTACATTCCCCGACCTGCTTCCTCTCGAACTTCTTCTATTTGGCACTCGTTACAGGCTAGTGTTGACCACAAGACGAGACAACGCTTGAGAAGGTCCCGGAACATCTCGTCTCTTTATCTGATAGATCCCGCCACGTCACCAGAACATAAAATATACTCGTTGAATTTTCAAGTCTCCGGATATTTCTATACCCACAGTAGTTGTGGGATTGTGGCATTGATGACGAGTGACAAGCGTAGAATCGTGGCGTTTATAAGATTGTGGTATTTATCCCCTCCACTGGTAATCCGTGCTGGAGACGCATACCACGGACTAAGACAAAGCTACGGTTTTTAGTGAGTTGATGTTATTGGCCGGTTAGACCTCACCTCATACTGACTCCAGTGCCCGTCTACCGATGGGGTAGGTTGACTATGAGTGTCCGTCCCTCCCAAGTTGTAATTGTTTCATCAATATTTGTGCGATGCCCCCAGTACTCAGAGAGCGTATTTCTGGCTCGGCAACGACTGGCACCACCTTCGAGTCTGCAGCTGGCTACCACAACGAAGTTGAATCTGTAGAGCGAGTAAATGCTGTTGATATCACTCGGTTTCCTATTTCAGTATAGACGAAGGCCTAGATCCTTAGGCCGCCATTAGTCTGTGGTATGCGTTTCCGGCACGGATTACCAGTGGAGGGGATAGTACTAATGGGACTGATTGTAGCATTAGTCGTGTCATCAATTCAATAGTGAGTTTTCTCACAACGTCTATTGCGTCAACAGAGTTCAACTCATCACACTAGAGTCGGAACCGGCATGACTAGAAACTGGCCTACGGCCAATTTTCTCGCCGCGATAAAGTCATGAACCACTGCAACAAACCAATGGCGAGAATCCAACTGTGTCTACAGCAGGCAAGTCGACACCTGGTTTATCACTAAGTTTGCTAAAAATGTCTGCTCGTTCAACAACAACGGCGAGATCATTCAACCTCGTTGCCAGTCGTGATACAATCGTGCTGCCACATGATATTCGCATGTGCCGTGCACCTTGAGTGATGCCAGGTCAGGAGTTTTTATCGTTATCAAGCTTAGATCAAACTCCGCGGCGGAGGTCTGATTATACCTACGACGTTATCTTCGCCATAAATCGGGCGTAAATAAACGTATTGGTTCCGACGCAAGGTTCTTCCAGTTAAAGACAGGACATGCCCTAACTGGAGTGTACTTGAAACGCATAAAGAAGAAAGAAAGTCAAGAGTGCTGGTGGTGTGAACACTCGAGACAAACAAGAGACCACCTTTTCAAGTGGTGCAAAAAATGGAAACGACAGCAGGACACCTTGTAGAACAAGCTTAGGAAGGACTGCAAGTGGAGGGAGAGGATGAAGGTTCCTATGTCGCAAATTTTTGATACAGAAGAAGCAGAGCAAGCAGTGCTGGATTTTTTAAACAGTACTGATGTTGGTAGAGTCTCGGAGGTGAGGGAGGAGGTTGTGGAAGAAGGGTAGAGGAGGGTGGAAAGCTAGTAGAACAGGGGATGAGCGGGATAGAGGAGATCAGGAGGGTACGACTTGGATCTAAGAGAACTGAAGGGACACCTGAGGTTTACACTGGAGATGTACCGGGGATTAGGTAGTTAGATATGCCATGTCCGCAAGCGGCCGAATGCAATGATTCAAACAAAAAAATTTAGTTCCGACGCGTGCTAACGAAGGGCATATAAGCTCTGCGTGCACTCACTAGTTTGAACAAGTATTTTCTCGAACAAAACCTTTTTCAGAAAAGCAAAGCAATGAAGCTCTTTATCCTCCTCAGCACTGTTTTCCTCAGTTTCTGCAGCGCCTAACCCGGACGCGCTTTGGACAAGATCAGTGTGTGGAGATCGCTGACCTATACGCTTGCATACGGAAAAGGTTACGGTCGGTATGAATGGTGATGTGCTGATTTGAATTCGAATTTCTAGTGTTCACCGGCAGCCGGGGGGATGGCAGTGTGATCCTGTGACAAAAACTTAGTGTTGTTATGACGATATATTTGGACCTCTGGAATGGGTGATGGTAGCGACGTGTTATGCTGATATGAATAACCTGGCAGACTGGTGGTACTGTAAGTGAATGATTCGATATTCTCGATGTTAATACAGGATGGTTAACGTGGGTTATCTGAATTTTACAGACAGATGAAGTTGTCCCACCCCCCATAGAAATGATGGGTGATCATGCTGTACTAATGAACGTTAAACTGTAGTGCGTAAGTGGAATTTCCATCTTCAACTAGTGGCGACGGTGGCAATGGCATGGGCTGATATATATTCCTTTGAACGGCTTTTAGGTGGTGAGTTTGCCTTATTTGGACACAAATAACTGTAAGTTGTTAACTAACTAATCTGTGTGTTAGAATGCGCATACAGGCCTATTTGGACGGCATAGGATGCTGTATAGGATGTGCTGATGGTTGATGACTCAAAAAACTTACAGTGTGCAACGTAAGTGCCATGGAATCTCATACGGTTTCGGTGATATAGATTCGGGCTACTAACCACGCATGTAGGTGGAAGCTTAAGAGGAATGTAAGAGATGACCCACCAGGTGATGACGGTAATTGGGAAATTTAGGTTCTAACATGGATATTGGAAAGCCTTTTCAGAGCTTTGCAAACGTAAGTAGATAACCTTGATAGCAGAGAAATACACTGAACATATCATTAGTAAGGCCTAAAGTATTTGAGGAACTCTTTGGAGAAATGATAACTCTCCGCCGTTGTATGAAGTTCCTTATTTTGGTTTATACTTGGCCGGTTGGGGAGCGGGGAGGGAATGGATACCGATAGGGACACGGAACATATAGGTTTTGAGAAATCGGAGGATGAGCTGATGTTTCTTGGGGATAGGGATATCAATATATCGGTGCATACGGAACATACATATATGCACGTGAAGCTGTCTTATATACTGGTCCTGTTGGCGGGAGCCGGATCCGAAAACCTCAACTTAATCTGGGTAAGTTGAAGTAGATATGATGTATAACGAACAGAGGTTATTTAAGTCCAGAGTTCTACCCCCACTGATACCGATGTTGGGCTACGCCTTGCAATATCTTAAACTGTTTGTATGTAGCATGTAGACTAACCCAAATGCCGAGTCGCTGCCCATATGCGATTTGGTGACCAACCTAGAGCAGTTTCAATGGACATTAATAACCAACATTGTATTTTTATTGGAGATGAGATGCATAGAAACAATTATTGGACTGATGAAATACTCTATGGTTGGGGACAGTCGGGTCGGGACATCCCTCTCCCTGTTTTCAGCGTTCCCACTAAGGTACGTCTAAACCTGACAAGGTGTATAACGAGGTGAAAGCACTGATATTTCAGCCAGTCTGGGTTAAGTGTTGGAATTTCAATTGAAGTTTTAATGATTCAGCTTCTCTGATTTGCCAAGTCACATTTAAGTCCATACCCCCCCCCCCCCCCCCCGGTCAACCAACAGCACTTTCAAGGCAGAAATTTTTTTTACAGGTAGAGGGATTTAATCGGACAAAGATATTTCCCGAAATGGCAATTATTTGCCCAAAAGTCAGCTTTTAAAATAAATTTACTATGATTTTCCTGCGAAAGTACAATTATATGACTAATATTACAATTTTTGGTAATTAATTTTTTATATTAATGGCGGTTTAATTGCTATTCAATTACCATATATGGTGATTGAGCCTCTTTAAAGAGTTGTAAAGAAGACACCAATAAAGCAATCTATAGAGATAATTGAAAAAAAATTTGGTAGGGTTATTAGAGCTAGGAACAAACACCCCAGATATCGGTGTCCCAAACCATAATTGTGGACAAGAGATTGAGAAACGTTAAACTTTATCTATTTGACATTAATTAAGGTAGAGTACTTAGTATGTGAGTAACAGGGAAGGCCTTAGTAGTTCTAGAAACTCAGAGGGCAGCAGACATTACTCAATTGAAAAACTTGGAGAGAGAATACATCATAACAATCAAAGTGCCGGATCCCCCAAAATCAAATCGTTACGCCCGGCACGAATAAGAAGAAAAACAACTCGCGCAAAGGCATTTCTCATCGACGCTAAGGTGGTAGACAGAAGGGAAGAAAAAAAAGCGAGTTCTATTTAGCTTCTATTGAGCATCTATTGACGATAGAACACGTCATATACCCACTAGAAGCCCTCTAGTATAGTATAAGCCCGCCGGCACCTACCCGAAGGCATTCTCCATTGTAACACAATATATAACAGTAGATCTTTGGCACAGTCAGGACCGCCATAGACGTAAAAATTAGGGTTTCCCACATCGTGGCATGACTTGGTCCCATCTCCATCCCACATGCGTAGCCAGATCCTCCAAACATTCTGATCAACGTATCCGTGCCTGATCTGTAGCGAACTTTTAGCCAGGAAATTGGCCGAACTTCAAATACCCCCATCATTAGTAACTATATCTAAACACAACGGATAGAGACAAGTGAACTTACCCCCAATATAGAAAGTTGAAGCCAAGGTCGTTGAAACTCACTCCATTACCGGGGTGACAATCCTCGGTATCCCAGAATCTGTTCACAGATTAGGTCTTCCCGCCAGGATCAAAACAAGACAAATATATCGGAAGCTTTCGTTGCATCAATACCCGTGCTATCTCTCTTCTTGAGGCCTGGATCGAGAGCATTCTGGGCCGCCATCCAATAGGAGTAATGACTGCCTTTACTGAAGGCGATTTTCTTTCCATCGTTTGAATCGTAATCCTTCGGAGGTTCGTCATAAGGATCAATACCGAGTTCCTTGCACTTTTCCAAAGCCTTGTATGCAAAATCGTTGTCAAGAGCGACAACTTTTGTCTGAGGCAAATCGCGCTTGGAAAAGAGGTCTACTGTTATTGCGTCGGATGATCATTTGTTGTTGGATTGTCGAGGAATTACACCGGCACAAACTATTGTGCTTCCGGCAAGGAAGATACTGAGAATAGAGGTGCTGATTCGCATTTTGGGTGATCTTGGAGAGCAGTGTGAACCTCCGGTGATACTGATACAAGGGATCAACACGATGGGAATTGGATGGTTTTATAATATGTAGCCTGCTTTTAACACAATGTCCCAGCTCCCAGCTGCTGATTTATATCCCTAAACGCTCAGTATCAACTATTACTCAGTCAGGCAAATTAATATCAACATATCGGGTTGAAGACCGAGACAAATTGTGTTAGTCGGTGGAACTTGCTTGATAGTTATACGTTAAGCACTAGGCAATATGAAGATATGCATCCCGAGGTACGTACTTTATATACAAATTTGAAATGTTTATTTAGTTCGATTCAGTAGGAGTATGTTCCTCTTAGGGCCAGCGATATGCATATGTTGGTATATCGGCACCAGGAAAGGAGGAAGCTCATGGAGAATCTGGGTGGAAATCCCAGGGTTATCTTACATCTTTCAACCTGGGACCTTGGCCATCACCGGCACGAAGCCTGCCAGCGAACATGCAATACGAGTGATGTTTGATTCTTTGCTCTCTCTCCGGTGTATACCTAGTACACATGTGTCAATTTTCAGCCACGTTTCTCAGAAGCTCGCACCTATGGGGGGTACGAAAGAATGTATTCTTCTGGGAGAGGCATTTACGTCAATCGCGACATAAGTGCTCAGGTCTGGCATTGTCAATCCGGACACCCCATTTCTGGAAATCAGTTTTTGCTGTGACTGGGGCATTGACTGGGGGGGGGGAGGCTCAATTTACTGCGAATCAACGCTATTTTCCCACCCTGTACCCAGTTTAGTGTATGGCGCACTGATAATTTTCGAAATCTTACCAGAAATGGGGTATCCGGATTGACAATGACAACAGTGTCCGGAGACTTGAAAATCTGGCGAGTATAGCACTTACCATCATCATCTATCACCAGCACTATCACCACCCCTTCGTGCCTTATCATCAACTTTGTGTGGTCAGTATCATAACATCTCCACCCATACAGGCGCCTCAGCCCCCAAGTATAATTTCGTGGTAATTAGCTGATTAAAATACTTCATGCACAATTACTCACTGTAGGAGTGCAGCTCGCGTTTCTGATTTACACTTTGTTGTACATGTCTCATGCCATCTTGTGGTCATAATGATGCACATGCTATGAAGCTTAAAGAGTTCAAGAGATATGGGCATATGCTGTGTGAAACGAAAGTGGTTATAATGAATTCGCCAGTGCAAGGGTACACTTCAAACCACACAACTCGTGAAATTGAGTGATAATTGGTGAAGGTACTGTAAGTATTACCATCCCGGAGTTATCTTGTTCCATTGTTTGAGTGACGGTTTGTTGACCTAAACTTTAATGGATTATACTGCGAACGTGTATCTGCAGTGGGAATAGTGGCATATGAATGCGCTCAGAACTGAGGCACCCGAGAGAATGAGTAAGACAGACCTAAAAGTATCATGCGATCTCGTAGATCAGCTATTCAATCCCCAGGACGATGATATGAAACGCATACGTCTTAGTACCTAATATAACTTCAGATTGATTGACTGAGGTGCCAGTGGCGGCCACATGCACACCATATATTAGTAGAGTACAGCTAGAGTTTGAAAGAGATACTATACTACTATACTTATCCAGTGCGATCAATCTCGGGAAGAATCATAAGCGTAACGCTTCTGCAAGCTCTATGTATGCGCTTTACCTCTTCCCTGTGACGTTTCGTGACTGCCGCGTTGCGAGTTCTACCGAGATACATCTGACAGCCGCGCCGCTGCCGCCATCGCCTTATTATATAAGTCCTTACACTACGTTTGATAAACGTTTCAGGTTGATAATCTGGTAAGCATTTAATTCACAGGTTAGGGGTGCAAGCAAGAGCAAGTGAAGTCAGCTGTTTCTTAATGTACACTACCAATACCTTCAATTGCACGACATGCACTTCTACAGAAGATCCCGTACGCTAAAAATGATGCGAATTTACAGGAATACATAAAATCTGGGGTTTGGACTTTATAACCGACAGCTTCATGGAGCCGACATTTGTCTTAGAAATAATAGTAGTAGCTGTACCTAGTTCGTAAAACTCACTGATCATACTAAGATACTTAGAGCCCGTTGCTCTGTTCCTATTACAGACAATCTCCAATATATCCACATTTGATCCACGTAGAAAACCTCAGAATTAGGGTATTGCCAATAATATCTTTCATCAATAACATTATGTACAATAATTTCACATGGAGACGCCAACACCCCCCCGACCCCCTGCAACCGAGTACCTACTCCTTATCACCTCCAAATCATGTGGGTTTACCACCGCCTTCTACACTTATATTCCCTCTCGAGTCCTTATTCACATCGCCGAATTCACTCAAAGTCCCCGTGTGCTCTTCTGTAGGTTTATAAACCTGTGCCTCGCCCAGCTCTATCCTTTCCGGTGTACGTCCATATATCCAATACCATCTAAATCCGAGCCACGCCAAAAATCCAAGACACAAGAAACCTGCAAGGCCACCAATAACAGCTCCAACGATGATTCTAACTGGCATCTTGTTACTCTGATTGTTCTGGACTTCATTCGGCTCGCATCCCATTGCTACCAACCTCCCTCCGATTAACGATGGAAAACTATCCACGTCGACATTCAACAACGAGTTCGCCAACGAAAACTTCTGCCGCTCATAATTCACGGCCAAATATACTCCGCTATTAAGGAAACTGCTCCCGAATCTGGGTTGTCTAGAACTTGGCATCCCCACGCCTGACATCCAGATGGAATCGTTTGACTTGGTGGTTGTGTTCCAGACCAACATGGAATTGGGGATTGTCGTGTTGAACCCGTCGGATAAGACCACCTTCATCACCCCGGCGAACTGGTTAGGGTAGTGGAGGGTGTTATTCATGTCGGGAGCGAGTAGAAGCATTTTCTGCTGTTGCGGTACATCGCGCGACGCAATAGTGGCTGCGCCTGTTTCCTTCATGAATGCCGCAGTGACATCTTGCGGGAGTATGATAGGTAGAATATCCGGGAAAGGGTCGATCGATGTATCGAATTGTTTGACCGAGTGTTGCATGAGTGATACGGATGGCTTTCCCGGGTTATGAGGGTACTCGATGATTATATCCACCACCGAGACATGTAGTAAAGAGGAATGATTCGTTCCCACAGGCAGCGGATAGTCGTGGAAGGAACCGGTAAACCCTGCCTGGTCATAACCACCCAGCGTCAGTGCCGGTAGAAGTGGATCAATCGAGTAGGAGTTTGAAGGGATCAAATTCATATCCAGAAGGCGACGGAGCAGCGAAGAACCCGGTCCCTTGCTACGTCAGCTTAACGATCCGCCGAAGCTGGGAAAATAACGTACTAGTCCTATTTCGTACCCTATCGGCAAGGTATCGTCGATAAGACCGAACTCGAACTGGTCGATTGTAACATTCAATGTGGACTGCGGAAGTATGAAAATATCGCGACTAAGACTGCCATTTGCGGCCCTGGCAGAGTTGTCCATGAAGTCGGTAGTATTAAACGGTCCGATGCGAGTGTACGATGTTGAATTATCCGGGTCAAAGATACCGCCGACAGACGTCTCGCAATCAAAGGATGATGCGAACCCATACTGCTGGTACTTGGAACATCCGAGCTTCGAAGGTACGAGGGTTTCGTTCGATATCGTTGATAGTAATAAGCTCAGCTCTTGTGGAGGCGACCCCAACTCCGCTGCAAACGCGATGGGCGCCACCCGAGCTGTGATGTACTGCGGTAGTATAGCGCAATTAAGTGAGGCGGCCCCAAGAATGCTGATTAAAAGACACACATAGAGAAAAAGTAACCGAGAGTAAACAGATCCAGGGGAGAATGACACGTTCCATCGTGCACGCGAGCTCACAGTTTTGATTTCAGCGCACTGATGGGTCATCGTGATGGTTGTTAGAAATGCATGAGAACGAGTGGAAGGGAGGAGTAGAAGGAAAGAGTAGAAGAGGAGTACAGCATAAGAACCGATCTATGTATTCTCCAATACATGGATGAGTACCGCCTACAAAACCCGATCTCCGAGAGTGCGGCTGAGTCAAAGCTTGTGTTGGGTTGCACATGCATGTATCCTTGAGTGGTAAGTCCTGATAGGGTCTCTGTCAGGAAGAGGGATTTATAATTCATCAAAGTGAAACTAAGCGGGCTATGTATCTATGTATTGCTACAGGCGGGGAACTATCATGCCTGAAGTACAATATATGATGCCCATCCAAAGACTGAATTTATCCAGCGCAACAACTGTCGACTTAACTGTAAGGCTCTCTCACGGTCAGGTTTTGCTTTTCACAACTTGAAGAAGACCACGCCAATCAGCATCTATATACCACAAAACCTCACGATTGCGATTCCAGATAATTACGTACTGCAATGCAAGTTACCCAAACCGTACCTTCCCCCGCAGCGGTGATCTTCCGAGATATGTTGTAGCACGCTATGGAATGTGTTACCGAGCGGTTCCACAATTATGATTGGCGGTTGGAACATTAGCAGCGGAGACATCTCCCTGGCCTCTTACGTGTTATGTAACGTGATGCAAACAGCGGAGATCGCTGTTGATACATATCCGTTTTGCGACCTCAGACGGCGCTTAGATTTGCGGCGAGTTGTCATAATTTGTAGGGTGTTTATACTGATATCGCAATCCTGAATTCTCTAGCTCTTAACTACTTTACATATTTCTCGGTGGGTTAGGCATGGTCGGACATAACTATAACTATTGATCGTTTGATAGGTAAAGTTGGGTTGAGAGGCGCCTAGAATTATGTTGCATACTGTATGGATTTGATCCAACTCGTTACTTGGTGGACATGCAGCTGGCATAAGTTATACCCGAAGTTCTATACAACAACCCCATCACATAGTGGGGAAGCACGCGAACAATAGCAACGTTTAGTATATGCACGCCATGTTAAATTGGAACCCGAGGAATTGGTTGCGAGGTACTGTAAAATGCTCGCAACGGTAGATAACACTTCGGCACATCACTCCGCCGGGCCTTTCGGCTTCATACCTTTGCCGCCGCATCTGCATGGTGCAGTAGCTGGTTCCCCTCCATCGCAAAATACCTAAGGACTCAAAAAGTAACATCTCGGGGTGGCATCTCTACACTAAGTGCTTAAGTAGATTAGCGGTCGACAGGTCACGTCGGCGCTTACAGTCGATTTATTATTGGCTCATTCCAGGGTTAGGTGTTCGGATTGCGACCCAAGCAGGACTGGATTATATGGTGGTTGGTCCCATAGTTATAACGGCACAACAGCTGCACCGAAAGGGAGTAGCGTCGCGCCATTTCCATCGCGTGCTACTCTAAACTACAAAGATTCTGACGACGATGCATATGTGGGACCACTGTAGCGGCGACCAATTTGTAGGCTGCTTATGCCTGGAAACGACCCATACGAAGGGTTCGGATGAGTATACGTGCTCAGCTCTGCCGGGCATATCTCTCTCGGCCGTGTCGCCGCATTCACTGTAAATACACGCCTTTGAGAGTCGATCCTACCCCCCCTTCTAATAAGAGCTTGAGATGAGTGTTATTCTCGAGATCTAGAATGATAGAGTGATAGTATTCTAGATTCTGGGATTCGAATCTTGAATATGATGGCACATTAATGGCAAAATTCAGTTAGATCACCGCGCCTGGAAAGCGTATTCAGACATCACGCCGTATCCACTCGATCGTAGCGGTTGGATCTTACCGCGCCCTGCCAGGTACAACGTCATTGTGTTAGCTACTGTAGGTAGTGCCCGAGTTGCATCCTACCATTCAACATAAAGTGGTTGATACAACTGGGACAGACACACAGGCGCGTGTATAGGTGAGGTTTGCTGCCCGAAGATCGAGTTATACCTACAACCAGCATTTTGTGCTCGCAATTCAGAGGCACCCAAACAAGACGACTCCCGTCAAAGGTGGGCGGTAAGAATCGTACCCTCATATCATGTTGACCGCTCATATCCAAATTTCCTGGACCCCCGCCATCGGTAGATGTCCGTCCCGTGACAAAATCTCCAAGTTTTGTTCGTCTCTCTCCCCTCAGCCATTACTGTGGTGTTGTACGGTGAATTGAAGAAATAGATGATGCAGAATCAGACTGTCATAGAAGCAAGGGAGAATGTGGATAATAGGAGTGTCAAGACAGATTCGAATTCAGTGTGAGGTAGATATATAGTTCGAGGTTGGGAAACAGCTGACCCACTGGCACAAACATGTTCTGTGTTGCGCTTGCGCCCAAACTTTTTTGTCTCGCTCACAAGCCCGCGGAACACGAAGGCAACGACAAGCAAGACTAGCTTTATGTGCGTATTTTGCTACTTTATGGGCGTTCGCTGGTTTCGGGAAAGTCTTTTATCAGCCCTTTTCCCTGTGTCGGCCTGATTTCAATCTGATTTCAGCCTTGGTCAGGCTTGTAACATGGGTTTTGACCCGAAAATACTTTCCCCGAACCACCAAGCCGCCATAAAGTACAACACTTAAATCAAATATAACAGTATCGCTTCCCAAACTAATTATACGTACCTAAGTACCAGAGAGTCTGATGATAATCCAGAGTCACCACAAAGCACTCGCTCATTCATGAAGCGAATCAGAAATCATGATGGTTGGCCTCTGGAAGATGGAAATCTGAACCCCATCACTGAAACTGTTTACTCTGGGTTTCGGTAAAGAGAATGTTTTTATAGTACACGGGGTTATTTGCGTTTAGTTAACGTTGACATCGCTAAATTTGCACTTGCTGTCGTAAGCCCATATAACTATCGCGCACGATATCTCATTTCTTTCCTCACACTTCTATTTGAAAAGTTGGTGCATCGTAGCAGGCAAGAGCTTTTATATTTGCTACAGCTCCCGATTAAAAGCGATATAAAAAAAGGCCCACGAGTTCACATCCGCAACGACCACGTGCACATATGTACAGCAAGCAATAAGAAATTGCGCAGTTCAGTTCGAATTGGTTCTATCAGCCGCGACAATCTTACTTTCCTTATCAGCCCTCCAGTCAATCTTAACTCATCATTCCCGCTACTCCTCCTCTCCTCATTAAACCAAAGCTCGAACCTCTCAGATCAGCCGATCTGGCCGATGTGAACTCATATTTCATAATCCATCTCCAAAAATTTACCTGCGTTGAAAAAGACGAAGTTATATAGTCTGGGCCCAAGAGCGGCTTAAAATACTTCGCTACCGTCTTTTGATTCGCTTCAGGTGATCATGAGTGTGAGGACATTGAAGCCCCAGTTGCAGGCCTGGCGCTGGCCGGTTCTGTAGGCTATCTGATCTTGCACACGAGACAACACGGCTCGTCTCATGCCTAAAACTCGAGCCTGAGGAGCCTCGAAGCTGGCGAGATGAGCCCAGGTCTGGGCTCACACCGAATGAGTGATATATGATTGCATGCCGTACTTGCGGGCGAGGGAGAATGTCAAAAGCAGGTTTGGTTAACCAGAAGTTGAGGCGTAGAGGGTGGAACACCGAGAATCAGGGCCCGTTGTGGTAGGTGGACGAGATGGACGCTTGGAACAGTTTGAATAATGGTGCTGTGCTGACTGACTGAAGCCTTATGCCGTACCACGGATAAGGCACTAAATGCGTCAATGACGGCGATCCCGCGTCCCGGCTCTTCTCATCGATGGGCTATATCCTCACTCGACCAGCACAACGTATGTTATGTCTTCCTAAATCATTCTTCGCCGTTTGCCAGTTAGTTCTGTTTGGTTATTGTGGAGTTAGTTGACTTCTTCGAGCCTGTTTGGTAGAAATGGATAGCAAAACCTCTGTTTCGCAAAGCATCCGTTCGTGACTTGTAAACGGGAGTGTGAAATTTAGTGAATGGTAGATTGCTGTTTGGATGAGGGTGCCTTCCGTTGTAGGTTTGTAGCATCATAACACCCCCTGCCACGGGGACGGAGGGTAGCGGGTGGGAGCTTCGCTATCTAACCGGCTCGCCTGGAGGCGGAGTGGATAAGGGCCCTGTTATACTCTAGCTAGAGTAAATACAGTATGAATAAACTAGTGATCCCAATCGTCCGGTCCCGACCGGTCCCAGACTATTCGTCAGGGTTTCGTCAGGTCAAGTCCGTGGACTAGCACTAGTGGTGACCGAACTATGACTGGACCATAGAACTCAGGTTGACAACAGTCTGATGCTGTGATGACGATGGTTACCGTGGATGCTAGTAAATAAGGTTCGACCTGCACCACAATCCACTATACTGCCTGTGCGCCATCACACCAATGTCACCACATAGTTGGATAAAGCAGGTGAAAGTTGAAAGTACGGAAAATTAGTTCAAAAATGTGGAACCCATGCTCTGTAAATAGTTCAGATTCAATTGTAGTAAATTGTATCAGACTGTCGTCTGGACCCAGACCAAACCTAGAGTCTGGTCGATACTAGTCGAGGAGACCAGAGTCCCGGTCGAATGTCCGCCACCGGACTGTGACTGACTAGACCGGACGATTGGGATCACTGGAATAAACAACAACAACAACACCCCCTGTCACCCATCAAAAGTTGTGATATCTATGTATTAACCTTGCAGAGATGAAATAGACAGAAAAAAGGGCCTCTGAAGGTCCTTTGCTTGTAGCTTGAACGGAAGCAATTAGGGATGCCAAACAGGCTTCCATGGCCAATTCACCAAACAGAAAGGCACCCTTGAACGGACGAAATTCCCATTTGCCAAACGTGCCCTTCAGCGTTGTACTTATCCTACGTTCCCTCAATACACATTGTGCTTTTGCACGATCGATCGTGAGCTGCGAACGGAACCAACGAATATTGAAATTTATGCTTTCCGCTATTTGGCAAAATTAAACTGTTCGTTGCAACACGTGGTGAATTTGATTTGAATTGGGAGGTCATTAATATTTCCCATAGGTCGTTTTTACAATTTGGCCATTGTGTACCGTTCAATTAGAACGACCGGTTACTATTGGTTTTTGCTATCCAAACACCCTCTTCTGTTTGGGTAGTTAATCGTACGCATCGATGCCGGTTAACCGCTATCTCTCTGTCAGAACGGACCTTCATCATTTTGCCAAATGGGCCTTTATATCTATGTGTTTGCTTCTTCCTATACCAGTTCATCAGGCTGAGAACGCACTGCACTGACCAACCACACATGCTACTTAGTGCCAGCTATTTCTCCATTAGCAGAGTCTCACCAGCTTCAAATTTTTGTCGGCACACCACAGAGAGATACTGATATCAATGTATATTAATTATACATATATTACAATAGCAAATTATAATCGACATTCTTATCATTATATTGGTGTATCGCATGAACAGTGCTGTAGTAAGGAAAATAGACAACAAAACAATGGGCCTATCCTAGTCAGGATATTCGGATCCTGATCAATGAACAATTGCGCAAGCAATGTGCTTTTATCTAGTATCTACAAAACATACTAATTTGAATCGTTTCCAACCGTGGTTGGTCAGTAATATCGTATTGTGAGTTTATGAGTCGCAGTTGTCGTTAGGACAACACATTCAGATCATGTCAGTTCACCGCTGCGGATGTTAAATTTTATAAAGCTAAGGTGATATCGTCGTGTCAGGTAAATTGTCAATACCTAGGAAAGTACTTCTTCACAACACAGTGATAACCATCCAGAATGGGATCGAAAAATTCGAAGCCAAATTCGAATAAGTCGACATCCACGAGTTCGGAATCGGGTGAACAGACGACTCCCACTCATCCCTCAAATACGTCTGAGGATGAAAGATTGTGGGCCATGCCGCGTCCCTGATTCAACTCATTCAGGAGCACGTCACGAAGTTCTACAACACGGGCGAATGTATCAACCAGTGTTCCCATCTGGTCTGGTTAACCGCCCGCGCCCGGCGATCTGCAGGCAGACACACCAGCCAAATACGGCCGTATTTATGCACGGCACGGTCCGGCCAAACTTCGAAATCAAAAAGCTGGAAAATAGGTAAACACCTGTAAATGCCGGTAAGGCCGGTACCTGACAGCATCCGCAAATTTTGTAACTTACAGTACGAATGCACGGTTCATGAGTTTTAATTTTGTCTCCATTAATAGCTTTTATAGTTAGTAACGAATAAAAGTTGTGTATTTTATGACAGCTTGCAGGCACAGCAAACAGGCACGGCAGCTGGGCAGAAAGCCACTACTCAGTGGTGTCTATAGTATTTATAAATCGTCGATTAGAAAGCCGGCGATTCTTAAACAGGCCCGGCGGGTTCTTAAATTTCAATAAATCGGCGCGTTCTAGGCCAAGCCCCACCCGTTTGACCACTTGGGAACACTGGCATCAATTCCTTATTGGGCGTCGTATCGTTGAATATATTAACTAGAGTCAGTATCGTAGGTGGTGAGTATGAATGATATTGACAGCTCGGCTTCAAATCCGCTCATTTCCACTCTAATATGTGGAGGATAAACAGACGGTGAGGATTCAGAAATGCAAATACGCCACGAAAAACTCTGCCATCAGCTACAACCTTACAGGGGAAAAAATACGGATAGCGCGAACTGCGAAGCGGAGTTGCTGGGTCTTTTTGAATCCAGCAAACAGTTGGTCGAGATGCTAACTTCGGGGTTGACTGGAAATCTGTATTGCGGAACGAGCCAAGTGCTCATACGGAGGCGTCACAAATGGAGTTACTGGTGTTCCCTATATTATTCAAAGCTGTGACTGCAGGAGAGCTGGGAAGCGGTAAGAAGCAATCCTTGAAGAAATACAGCTACGCCTCCAAGGTTAGCAATGCCAGTTTTGGAGAGGTTAAAGGAAGATATTAACGAAGAGATGGAGCGAAAGTGGCGGGAAAGGGTTAAAGGGATAACAGAATAGTTCCGTCGGAATCCAATTTTAACTCATGCTCCTTTATAATAGTTTGTCGTGAATACACAAACGCCTTCTACTAACAACCACAATTCTACAAGGCCCCCTTCCGCCTCTCCTCCAGCCGTATTTTCGACTCTGCGACCATCCTTCTCTGTGTCTCAACAGAGTACAAAAATTCTGACGTCTTCACCGCACCGTTCCTCTCCGTATTCCTCATCTCGACCTCCTTCTCCATTACCCTCAATGACTCGTACGTATACCCTCTGAACTCTTCGGAAATGTCGTCAGCTAGGTGGGACTTCCAGGTTCGAATATCAATGATACTTATGTGATCAATGCGTTATCATGAAATGGTGGGCTTCTAGTTAATTTCTTTTCTACTCGCCATGGCCGCCTCTAACTATGCGGCTGTGAATATATATCTACTTTATAGGTCGAGGTCATCACATGGGCTGATCTTAAAGTTCGTACATACGTACTTCCGATTTTGCCTTAAAGATCCTCGGGGTTGATTCGCACATTTTCAACTTATAGCATTATATGCTGCACGTGTTACGCCTATAATCTTAGAAGCACATGGGCACAATCCCTTCTGTTGTGTCAATGATTGGCTGGGAGGGGGAATTCAGCTCCGCCGCTGCACAATTGACGGGTACTCCCATGTGTCACTGTCTCACCGCTAGGAATCCATGTGTAGAGACCAAGAAAAGAGCGGACTGGCTAGGGGTCCTTCCTATACTAGACGGATGCTCTACCAACTGTGCTACCGGCCCTTGATGAGTATGAATTGACATCTTCCAACACCATGTTGTTGTATCTTTGGGAGCCTGTTTGCTTCCATCCACCAATGATTTGCCGAGACAATAAATACCCACTGCACGTTTCGTTCAAGAGTCACATTTTAAACTTGATGTGACAAGCGCAAATTCAAAACCAATGGTGTTGTCCGCCCCAAATTCAACTATCGGTCAATCTTTGGGGCACCATCCAGATCTTGCGAGTCGGAACTGCAGAGTAGGAGATTCGTTTATGATCAAAAGATGCGGGTTTTAAAACCAGCATCTTCGCTACTTAGTAACAATAAGATTCAGTCGAGATGCTTTCATTTGAGTGCTCATGTGCCTCTCTTACTGTTACCACGACCATCTACTCGTATAAAGAGTACGAATACCATCCAGATATTCGAGGACGGGATTTCAGGCGCTCGGCTTAAGGGTTGCAATTTGTTGAGCTCTCGTTCTGAGCAGCCATGCAGACTTAGTAGCTTCGAGTTCATGCAGTGATCAAGTGTAACAGTAGTTCAGCCAATTGTATGCAGGTAGAGTCCTCACTATACATCACTCCACTACGTTATGTCCACCCCATAAGGTAACGTGCCCCGTGGAGCCGAGTTTCGGACATAACCAAGTTGGATGATATTTAACCGAACCCTAATATCACCCAAGTCGGGCCCTAGAGATATGTACACAAGATCTATGGTGCTTCTTGTCCCAGACCTATAAGTCAGAGGTTGCCAGCAGTGACACCAGTGATGTCCAGTATCTACACCTGTAGTTTTGTGCACAAGATTCCAACACCTCTGTAACAGTCAACAGTACTCACAGTTCTATAGGGTTACAGAGCAATCTCAGTTCTCCAAATATTAAATATTGTGCAGATAGACAATGAAGAAGGTGACTGACTGCAAGATAAAGTTTGAGCTGTTCGCTAAAGAATGTTTAGATATTCCTCTAGCCCGTTCACCGGGCTTCCTCAAATTTCCGACTTTACAGGTTTGGGGCCAGACGCACCATACCGGTCCGGTCGCTTTACCAACATACATATGTATCTTTCAAAATTGGAATACACTATCCAACAAGAATCGTCTAGCGCTTGCGTGTGATAAGTAATGATTGAGAATTTATAGTGTGAGCAATTGTTTACAAGTTCGGGCATGCATCTAGGCGCCTTCTGTTGCACTGCAGCTGCGCAGGTGCAGCGGGGTTGGAGAAGAAAACAAAGTAGTTAAATAGTGCTTTTCAAATACTTGGAATCTCATATAGAGGATCAGTGTTATCCGTGATGGGGAAAAATTACTGATCAACTCGTTGAATGCTAAGGCACTCTACCGAAGCGGCTTAGTTCAAATTGCTTAATCTCTATTCGTACATTCGTGCGTTCCTCCTAATGATCTCCTCACTCTGTACTGCATAAGAACATGTATAATAATCAGAATAAAGATAGAGTACAATGAAATACAATTCCGGTGTACAATTACTTTCAAACGTTAACGCCAATGCAATGCACGTATGTAGTATAATTAATATTTATTACAATCCCGTTTGTCTCAGACAGACTAAATATTAATCAAGGGTAAAGAGTGGCCATGGTTAACGTGTTTAAAAAAACGTTTAATGGGACCGCGTCGACCGGCCTCCGTGGACTGGGCGCTGTAGCACTGCACCACCGGACTGCATTGTGTAAAGAATCAAGTCCCAGCTATGTATCGGTACCCCCCGCACTATATTCCTTTTACCGCATGAAGTGATCGATGTCCTGTCCGGCAGCCACATGCGTTATCTAGTCGTTTACGACCGGTCTGCCACCTATATTTGCGCTGTCCGGATCACCTCCGGACCCCCCATTTCCTTCACATTGTCGCTCCATCCAACCCCAAGTTTCGGGCTCGTGTTCTGAACTATTTCAAAGAGGCCCTTAGCCGAGTGAATTTTCGTATGACTTTGAACCTCTTTTAGTAACCCGTCTCTTCTGATACTGTCTCCTAGATCTTGCTCTCTTTCGACAATGACAAGCGGAATACCCGTTCGTGATGGGCGACTAGGAATTCTCTTGACGGTACGTGTCGGTGGCATCGGGAATAACGGCGAGTTCGTGCAGACAAGAGTGGAATGTGAAGAGACCGTTGAAGCGGTCGAAGCGACGCTTGCGGGGCGGTAGTGTGTATATTGGCCAATTTTTTCTGATTGCGGTGAGAAAGGAGGTGCTAGTCGCGGAGATGGCGTAGATGATGGAGACAAATATGTGGTACTGCGTGTGGAATTCAGCAATGATACCATCAGAGCTGTTATCTCCTCGCCCACCCGGTTTAACGTGGCGGTGCCGATAGAAAGTCGGCTTTGCTCGAGAGTAACGGGCGATAGAGGAAGTGTGGATTCGGAGATTATGGCGTGAGTCTGGAATATGGGGGGTCTCCATTCGTGAGGGCCGGAGGTGATTTATATGAATCCACTGACTGCAGTTGGGCCATGCTTTTGCTGCTGTGCGTTGACGTGATGTAAGGAGAGCTGTTGCAACAGAATATGTACATGTTGCTTCTTCGAAGGTAAAGATGGAGTGCTAAGCCAACTATTCCGGAGATGTTAATGACTACTGTTGCAATAGAGGATATGGTCTGCGCGTGGTTCCAGCTTGATCCAATTAAATAGTTTGGCAAAATGAGGATCTACTAACATCAGTTGTAATTTCCGAGGTATGTGGGGCAGGATGCATACCCATTGCAGCAAATTGGCTAGAATGAAGAATAGTTCCCTACTAGAAGCAATCCGTTGTTCCATCCAAATCTTCGTGCCTCGAGTCAAACCCCAGAATATCATCCCCGTCAAAAAGAATGTGATGAGAAGCGCTGCAGACATAGCGACAACCCCAATAACAGAAAACGGCGCAACTAGCATCATCAAATCACTGGTGCAAACGCCATCTGTTGCCTCCCATTTCCTCAGCCCAGCTGGTATTGACGTGAGAATTAGTAGCACAATGGCCCCTATTATTATTACTGCTACTCCTCTCCAGGAGCGGGATTCAAACTGTAGCCTCATTGTTACTCGAAGGGCTGTGTCTGCTGCAAACATGAGATTGATGTAAATCGGTATCCACACTCCTAGTTACATCAGCGCTGCCATGCTTTAGTTCAATGAGAAATCTTACCAGGCCACGCAATTGCGGCCCACCTTTTGCACGTCCCATCCAGCACATCATAACCCTTCATACCGTTGCTTTCTACAACTACCAAAATCCCTCCCTGAAATAGTACAGCAATCCCAAATACTAGAGGGTAGAGTTCCTTTCCCGACAGCACTGGCCATTGGGGCGATCTCACAGAGTCGCCCTTCTCTATGTCTTGTACAATCCTTCGAGAGTAGCAAGCGTCCCACGCCACTCGTAGACATAGGGTGAGTGCAGAAGTATTGTTAATGACTGATAAGATCAGAACTGCAAGTCTGAACCGGTTCTGAGACGCTGTGCCCGCACCCGCACCCGCACCCGCACCCGCACCCGCACCTGGCGTTGTCGTTGATGCTGGTGATGTTGATGGCAGCATTTCGCATCAATTTGGACAGTTGAACCTGTATATATGGAGGTATTGGCTAGCATGGGTTATGATGACCCCCGAACGATTGTGGTGGTTTGGGTTGTTCCTTGATGTTCAGCAATGGCCGGGGGTGAGAACAAAGTCCGAAGTCCAGTCAGGCTTCTCGATTGAAACGACGCAGAACTGGGAAGTCTCCTGCTTCGGGATCGGGACGTGTTAAAGCTTCTCACCAATCCCTAATCCAGGCGGAAGACTTACTCTAGTATCCTCCGAGCATCAAACCGTTTCTGATACCGCCACTTCGTATGCAAGAAATCGCTCACAGCAGCAAAACAAGCGTATCGCTGATAAGACGTTAGTCCAATGGCATATTTCCCGGTGCCAGCATGACGAAATTGGAATCTGGCATTCACGCGGTATCCATGCGATGTCCGAATATAGAGTGACTGCTTCGCAACGGGAAGTTAGAGAGTGAGAGACGGCCGCACGGCCACCACAAGAAATAACAACTCAACCGAATATCATGAGCGGGTCGGAATGTGTATCACTTACCCATATCAAACACGACCAGCAAAGACGGGAAACAAGGCGTAGCCTATGAAATACTCGCCTTGTCCGCCAATAGTGGCGAATGTTTGCAAAATTTGATTATTTCTGCGGTTGGAATATTCCAGCAGTTTGGTCGAGTTGAGGGGAAGATACAGATTAGGAATGAGATGTGGGTGTTATCCCGGGCACTTGGGCGAATTGAATGATGGCTTTGGCCTAAAGGATGAGTTTGGAGCTGGGGTCTGACCCTGTAGCCCCATATCATGTTGACCTCCCTGTTGGTATCAATATTCAACTCGCCTCGCTAAGCGAGCCCGCGAGGAATCTGTGATGGAAATTTAGCACATTGTTGTGGAACTTCGTATCGTCGCTGCCGCTGTTGGGGATTGGAAGCAGCAATGCAGGCGACCCGATCGAGTATCTTGTTGGTGTTGAATTCATGCGGTTCATGCAAATGGAAGATCAATGTTGCACCAGTCGTTATACCAAACTTCCGTGGCTTGGCACCCATAATAAGTCACACTAGAACCCATGAGTGTTTCATCTAGAAGCTGTCAAAACCCCACGCGCACGGAACATATCATGAAACGTGATGAATGCAAAGTACGACTTTTCGTCACAAAGTCAGCCAGCAAACATTATCTAGCCCATCTAGTTCTCACGATGTAACCCCCACAATTTCAAAATGTTTGCTGCCTTCTCTGAAATTAGCAGATCGTACTTATAAGCTTAGGTACAGGTACGGAGAATATACCAATCAAGATATTAATTAATACTGTGCGTACTCCTCATGGGTAGCCTCTCAATTAGTTAGTGAGATAGTGTTGCTCGCTATGGTTTTCATCATAGACAGACACCATATGTAGTTCGCGCGCAGAGCATGAAACATTGGCGATACTGGTGAATGTTTCGGCTAACTACTGGAGCTTTCGGGGAGTTTTGGTCCTACATAGAGTCCGGCACCCCATATTGCTGCGGGGTTAGCGGGTCTGAAACAAGGCTTCTGGAGCCGGCAGCGAGCCTGGAGTTAAAACATGGAGCCAGAAACACATCGCCTAGGAGTGCAGGGTAGAATTCATCATTGGTATAATATCAACTTATGGTTGGGAGCCTGCCAGCGGACGGTACGGCTGTGTAGCGTAGAGTACTCAATACAACTTGGGCATATGTGCTCTATACTATATCCATAAAATACTTAATAAGAAATAGATTGCACTGCAGATTTTACCACCAGCGAAGCTAATTATAAGTATTCGGTTCATATCTCTCCCGAGTCTCATAAGAAAGCGCACGTTATCGAAAATACGTAATCAATACACATTATTTTGGTTTATACTAATTTGATTTAATTCGGTTTTCTTGGTCTACAATATTCCCACCAAAACCAGCAAAAGTGATACTTTGCCCCAGATTTTGAACCTGGAAGTGTAGTGTTTACAGCACGGTAGATGCGCATTGCAGGTTTCGAACCTGCGCACTGGAGCTTCCAGCTCGTAGTTGAATCCACGTCTTGTTCTCTTCATGATTGTCTTGGTGCATTGAAGCGTTTACACTTGGTAGATATCCTCCCAGTATCTCGTTGTGTGGTAAATGAGGCACTAGTACCCATCATATAAGCTCTGTTTTGACTTTCTAAAACGCCCGAAAATAAGGGCACGTGGTATCACTTAACAGCTTTAGCAGATCTAATACAAGCTTTACTTTAGATACGGCTGTTTCACCAAGCCAAAACCGCATTAATGTATGTGCTGTACGTAGCCGAATTCCGCAGGGAAATTTGAATGTGAAAATACATAGTCGGCATGGTATACCCGAAGCCCATACCCCGGACCGATGATGTCATGGGCGACGGGTAATAAATTAAATCTCTGCCTGAAACCGGAACGTTGGTGTCTTCAGAAGAAGGCACAATCAGTTAATTACCAAACATTAGGGATGAAGCTTATCCACGTCACGTTGCGCTGCCTTCAATTGACCTAGAACGACAGCCGTGGTGCGAACATCCAGAGAATAGTGACAACATTCGCTGGCGCATTTCTGATCTAGGAGAAATAGATGCCGGTCCTCGGAGGTGCTATCGAACACGGCGTCGGTCCCGGGGGGGGGGCTCAGGCCTAGGTTGTCATCGATATCCACATCGGACTCGGAATCTATATAACCAGCATTTACTCGGGCGAGGGTAAAGGATCGGACGCGCCTCGCGCCTTTCTGGTATTAAATTTGGCTAGCAGAGCAGGGTGTTGACCAGAGGGAAATGTTAACTGGAAGTCAGTGCACTCAAGTCTTTTCCAGTTCTGATATTTTTCTCATTATTCTGGTGAAGTTATACCCAAATTGTGTGTGGCACAATTGCACCTCTCCAGTTCTGTATGATTACTTGCTAGAACAGGAGCGTCCGATCCTTTACCCTCGCACCCGAGTAATTCCGACCGAGATATGCAAACCTAGTACCTTGTGAAGACTCAGCTTCGGCATATTCTTCCTAAGGCTTGTTTCACTACACAGAAACCCCGGACTACGTCCATCAATCTCAAAACACATGTTGTAGTTGTTGTTTTCCGCAAGTAATTCCTCGCAGCCCATACTCAGACGAATGCTCTTCATAGGCCCATCTTATCCCTCAGCAATACAATCCCCATCAATACCCTTAGAATGGCGAGGGCCTCCAGAGAGAGTCTTGATTGAAGATCAAGGGTGAGCTGCGGAATGAAGGGAATACGTGTCGGAAGAGCCAGATGAATTGATGGCAACGAAGCGTTGCGTAGTTGGTTCCATTTGTGCAGTTAAGTAGCTACAGATCATTTCTATCTTCATCTTCGTCTGTTCTTCCGACATAATTATCTGTCTTAGCACTTATTTGGGCACATTAGTTACATCCCCCTACTCACACGCTCTCACTCATCACTCCAATCCCCTGCCATCGGATGGCTAGAGGCGCCTCGTACTGGAGCGAAAGGCATTTGCATGCAGCAATGGACGACACAATCCCGAGTTGAATAGTCACGTTGACAGTTCCCGGTCAGGCTGGAGATACCCACTTTTCTTTCGTCTTGTTCTTTACCACAGGGAATGGTCCATTGTAAGACATCGGGGAAGCAGCAGCGTGCATCCCCTCCTTCCTGGTCCTCCGAGTCTTTTTGCTTGGTCTGTAGTTTTCAGCCGTTACCATCGGGGCGCTGAGAGGTTGGATTCCTTCGTCTTGAGATGACCCTGAACTTTCCCCCACTAAAGGTTGCTTCCCCTTCAATTGGGAGCGAGTGACAGCGTTGGATTTAAGGGATTGAGTCCAGATTTGGAGGTTTTACTTGTCTTGGGTAGCGGCAGCCTCATTCTCAGTCATGCTCCTCGCCCCTCCTGAACCAAGTCGGGGTTATACACCCCCTACACCCAACGACGGCCGTGCCAGCCATGGCGTCGCTTCCTTGTCCAGAGACCAACGTGCTGTACCCTTAAATATACATAAGTAAGCACCATAATATGCGTAAAGATAGACTGTCATACCTTCAGATGTGCATCGGGTTCAACACTTTCGGCAGCTCACCGTGAAGCCTTTGCACATATTCAGGCCAGAACATCATTAATAGTTGGCCATCGGGGGAGAGCGTGCTAGGGAAGATTGTCCTCGCTTTCTAAAGGTGCGTGTTTATGATATAGTTTAGCGTATGGTGGTGGTGGTTAGGGCGCTTTTATGGTCTCGTTTGCACTGTCTTAACGAGCTCAACGGCCCCCACTCAGGCAAGCCGCATCTCCCTCCCCACCGTAGATGCTGATCCAATAGGCTACTGCGTTTTCATCGTAAAGCCATGATCGGATTTCTGTAGGTGTAAGAAGTTAAGGCCGAAGAATTTCTGATGTAAATCCTTCCCAGGTCCCCATCTTCGCTGTTGGTATTGTGGGCCATGTGCGATACCTGAGATTTATATATGAATAGTCTGCTTAAGTGTGGGTTTCTGTGGAGGTACCTGTGGAGATGGAATTGTGTAGATAGATGCGGTAGAGAGGGTTACTGTATACCATACTGAGCGTAGGAACAGACACAGGGGCGTACAGGTCACCGTAGCTGCGGCTATTGGGGGCTTACCTCCTTCTCCTGTGGTGTGTTGGTAGAGAGATGGTGGGATTAGGTGTTCATAAGGAAGTGCGGCAGCCATCTGCCAAAGTTATGAATGTTACATATATACAAGGGCCTGATACAGCTGGCTGTAACCGGGGCTGATGCCTCCTGTATATATCTCGAGTCTTTCTCCTTCTTTCTGTCTTCTCTCTGTATCCTAATCTATACACGCGGTTCTCCTTCCATATTGCAACAGAGGTGGGAAGAGTTGTGCTAGTGATTTTTCGTGACACCCACGGCCAAACCGTAATTTTTAGTTCCTTGCCCGCCAAGCTCTAATTCTTCAAAATTTAGCTCAATCCTTCGCTCTATCTGTTCTCCTACCGCAAACTCCACCCTCCTCACTACACGTATCGGTTTACAACCAACCCTCCTCATTTATTACTATTTCCTCAGTTCAAAACCATCCTCGTCATCTATTATTTCGTCGGTTCCAACCATCTTCATCATCTATTGACCCGCCGATTTACAGCGTCTTCATCATCTGTTGCTATCTCCTCGATTTTTTTAGACCCACCACCAAAACCGAGTACCACATCAACACCCACGAAACCTCCGATTATTCGTACTGCTCTATCCACGGAACTGATAGTCCGAGTCCTACTCCTCGAACGCAGCTGTCCAACCTCAACCCCCTCCGATTCCTTCTGCACCCAAACGCAAAAGGTACGTGTTCTGACCCATTCGTGGAATCGGCCCATCCATGGACAGGGCAGGGCGGTTCCATGAATGGGACAAGCAAAAAAAAAGATTTCAAATTAAATTTGCGCCACTAAGAGGACTATTAAGAGCCAGTAATGTAATTGCTGGTAAAGTTAGCAGAGTAAAATAATTACAGATAAAGTCAGTGAAGCAGGTGAAGCAAATGAAGCAAGTGAAGTCAGCGAAGCCAGCGAAGCCAGTGAAACCAGTTTATCTACTATACTGACTTGTAAAAAAGATTTATAAAAGCGAAGCGAAGACAGCTAATTTTAAAAGAGATGTATAGAAACGAAGTAAAGCCAACTGACTTGCAGATTGATAAAAGTGAAGTAATGCTAATTGACTTGTAAAAGAGATGTGTAGAAGCGAACCAAAGACTTGTAAAAGAGATATCTAGTAGTAGTTATCTTTTTTAATAAGCAAAGCTATTTAATTTGTATATTTTCGCTTGTCCCATCCATGGAACCGCCCTGTCCATGGATGGGCGGCTACGATGAATGGGTCGCAACATACGCCTCAGTGTTATCTTTCGAGTCTTCTCCAACTCCCGAAATCTCTACGATTGCTGCACCTCTCACAAGCAAGAGACGGTATTTCATCCTAAAGCCAGAAAGTTCAGAGTATCTGCCCTAAAAAATTGGTCTATCGCAATAACAGACCATTGGGGGGACTGCGGGTAACAAAAGGTTGAAGACAGGTGACGGAACACTAGGCCTGAAAATGGATACTTCCTGAGGACCGCTAGCAGAGACGAGTTCTGGCGGTGGTGTGCCTGCGGTTTCCATCGGCAAATCACCCTCGCTGCTAAACATAACAATCCCGACCTCGGGCTCTGGACAAGGGAGCGAAGTATGCCGCCATGGTTGTCGTTGGGTCATCGGTCAAGAACATCATTGAGACAAAGCTGGAAGGCAAGGCCTGTACATCAGACGGTACCCATTTATATTTGACACGGGTGCCTCTATCATATCAGGCTATGAAAGTAATGTATTTGTTGCCAGAAACGCGCAACCCCCAACAATGGATAATCAACCGCACGTACTATCGGATGTTACTACGAATAAACCCAGCCCCCAATGGGGAAACAACCTAGTGGACCCGAGCAAGATATATTGTATTAAGGGGTCCAACGCCAGCTATTTGTCTATCGGGAAGGTTTCCGATTCGAGCCTGCTATGGTGACTTTATGACACAAAATGAACAATTAATTATGGCAAATAAGGTGACGCCTGTGCGCCAATTCCTCCACGCGGGGCTTGGCTTTGGGGGTTGAAAGGGCAGGGGTGGTTTGTAGTGGGGTTGTTAGATATTGGTGACAAGTGCAAAGGCGGAGGAGGTTGCAGTGATAACTAGTTTGTGATTGTTTTTCCATGGAGTTTTCGTTCTTCACTCTCACCGATAGAAGTGGCTTCTCTCTTGCTCTCTCTCATTTGTTCGATCAACACAAATTATCCACCACAAGTCTGAGGATACAACCAAAAGCATTTCATGAAAACTAATAAATATACTCACCCATACATGTGACATATTAGGTGTAATTCCGCCGTGCCTTTCTCTACTTGACGTTCCTATAACTCGGATAACTCCCTGCAGTCCGACATGTTATGTACATACTATGTAGCTCCACGTCAAACAAGGTGACGAAGAGAACACTGTGTTACAGTCCCCGAGACGTGTAATCACCTCCGGCTCCTAATAAATTGGAGTATGGTATACCATCGAAGGTAGATGAGATGGAGGATGGTGGATAGTTGAAGAGGCTATTAGGGGACAGCAGCGGTGACCTGAGAATTTATTGGTGTTGTAGGAGTTGAAGATGCTAGCAGTTTCAGATTGATGGTGAATCGGATAGTATTGTATTGTTGATTCTTCCCTCTCCCTATGACTGAGAGGGTTTGTATTTCCCTGCAATGACAGACATTCCTTTTAAGAATAGACCTTAATATTAATAAGTAATTAATCAGAGCTCCCGTTCCTCACAATCTATCAACACAGAAGCACCGTTTGCTCATCAAATTCATCGGTCGGCTCAGGCAGCATGGTGTCCGGCGTATTATCCATACTGTAGATAAGATGTTTCAGCGCCTTCTCCGCAAGTGTATCTACCTTCTCTGCAGTTTCTTCATACTTGGTCGTCTCCTCCTCATCGACGACTGCTGCACGTTTCCTTGACTGGTTGCTCCTCTTGTTTCGAACCCGCGACGCCATCTCCGTGGCTTCTCTCGCGCATTCAGGACATCTTGGGCGTATTTCATCGAGTGTTCCCAATTCTGAGTCGACGGCCGCTTTGCACATGTTCTAATCTGCGGACGATGATAGAAAACTTCGAGTCCGTCAATGTAACCTTGAAGCATAATGTCAAAAAAAAGATTCGGCAACCTCAATCAGTAAACTACATCATGTCCATGGACAAGATAGAAATACTTTTCTTGACAGACACTGCAAACTCCATAGCGCTTCTCACTACACAATTTACTCTAGGTACTCATTGCGACTTTGACCACATCTAATGTTCCTAAGAGGCCTGGCCACTTAGGAACAGTGACCACGTCCCCGTATCGGAATGATACTCGACGAAGATGAACTTCTCACCGTCCGTAACTATCCCACGAATTATGGGCACCCACATCTTGTTCTCGTCGTTGAAAATGTCATAGGTGTCAGTAATGGATCTTGCTAGCAATCAAAAATAGATACTTAGTACGTACCGTCTGCTTCCGCCATAACCTGGGCGAACTGAGAGAGCTAGCCATTTCCGCTCAGAAGCTCCTTCTTTACCA
Organism: Trichophaea hybrida; assembly: GCA_015178995.1. NCBI lineage: Eukaryota > Fungi > Ascomycota > Pezizomycetes > Pezizales > Pyronemataceae > Trichophaea > Trichophaea hybrida. The sequence continues at coordinate 38,539 of WHVE01000430.1, read as the reverse complement.
CGGCAAAGAGGACAATGATAGCGCCAAGGCGATGTATTGGTACTTTTTTTAGCCTCCCCGCACGTGGCCAGCCCACCGACAAACTTCTTGAAAAGGCACACGATCGCAGCAAAAGTCCATTTAGGTAGCCACAGCGCGTAGCCTCATTGTCATGTTCTAACATTCCTCCGTAATGCTTATCGCAAGAAATGGCGTTGCCCATGATTTTGCGAAAAAGTGACATCGGGATCGGGATCGGTAGATAGAGAGTTTGCGGAAGTCCGATGCGTTGAGAAGAGGATCGAGATTGACAAGAGAGGCGACTGAGGAATGGAGTACAGTGGAGTATAAACGGTTCACCTTCTACTCTGCACGCAAATCGTTAGTTGAGGGAGTCTCTCGAGTGGAGGGTACGGGCCGGAAAGCAATAACGCAGTCGACACATTGCGTGTTTTTTGATCCGAGACCATCTTATCAAACTCGCTCATGATTTCGTCAAATCCTTCGACTTCATCAACCACACGTTTGCGTGCCGCGTGTTGAGGCGTGCTGGAGGAACACTTTCGCAGGTGATGGACTTCCTGGCGGCCACACTTGAAAGTCGCCAAAAGTATCACGTTTTAAATCAACATTCGAAGGTTTATATACTCATGCGTATTACCTTCGCGATTGCCGAGACTTCTGCAAAACGAGATATCACGAAATACAAACAGATTCTTGTTCCTTGTTTGATTCGCCATAGGATGACTCGGAAGTTTCATTAATGGAGAAAGAGGTAGCTTAACTGTTAACGGTTAACAGGGCGACACCGAGAGCGGCAGGATGAACCACTTGTGCGAAATCTTGAGCTGCCCAGTGAGTCATCACCTAGGTACTGTATAACCTTTACTTACCAGCTTGCAGATTTACCTTGATCTATTGAACAATCCCGTTACAACGTCGTGCTGTGCATGCAGCATGCATGTCGCAGCACCTTGCCCGCAGCCGCAACTGCCCAAACTGCCATCGTGCCATTGAATCTATGGTTCGCACCGTTGGGTTTGAGAAACATATCGCGTGCTACATCCATGGCCTTAAATATGGGAGCTCATCGACTCTGGAGTGAACCCTACTTTGGCATGTCAGGGAATGGATGAGTTGATTTCTGTCTTCCATTGTATCCCGGTCAAACACTGAGAGATCTTGGAGCGTGCTCACGCAGGGTACGCGAGGCTTGATAGCTGGATGTTAAGTGTGGGGGAAACTAATCAACGAAATGAGAACAGATGACAATTCAACAAGTTATCATCAGTCACTCGGAGGTGTTGGATGGGTAGGTGTAAAACCAGAATCGGACCTACCACTCAGGATCACCCATGTGGCAGCCGTCGTGAAATATCACTACACATCGTCATGAGATCATTTTGGCGTTTTGGCACCGTGTCATGAAACTACTAAATATCGGAGGCGTGAGTGATATCTGATGCATCAGTGTAGCAATTATCACGAGATTTAGATCTTGGTGCTTAGTAGCGGGGACGCTCCACAGAGAGGTATAGCCAAGGGGTTATTGCTTTTGCCTCTTAGAATGCACTGAAAGGTGTTTCCACAGCATTTACTTCGTTATCTCCGCGGAACCTCAATCATAAATTGACCGTCTACGACTCGGGCCGAGATCCATCTCCATCTCCATCTCCCGAACCGTCGATTCTACGCTACGCCGATGGGGATCTAGGGGGAGATATAGACACGAGCAAATCCACTTCGGGAGTAGTCATCTATGCTCTTGGAACCCTCGTCATCTGGAAGTCAAAGAAACAGACGCTTACGGCACAGAGTACCATGGAAGCTAAATGATAGCCACGGCATATGGTAAAACTCAGATTAATTGACTGGGAGATCTCATATCGGAAATTAATCTTACCAACGGCAGCGGCAAACCAGACGGCGGCGGTCCCGGAAAGAGTATCGTCAAGCGATTATACAACGACGGACTCAATCGTGTAACTACACTCAATAATGGGGATTTCCAGTCCAGCAGCCACCACTTGAGATTACGTTACCATACAATCCATGAAGCCGTGGTAGAACAGGGCTGGAGGTTATGCACGTTTCTAGCGGTGAGATGATGGCAGATGCTCTAACAAAGGAGTTGGGAGGAGGCGGGATATGAGATTATCCAAGACATCTTAATCCTCAGCTCGTGGTGTATACGGTTCCGGTCTCGTGCTCAAGTTCCTTGGGATGTCTCTTCTCGCAACTCGTTGACAACTTTAACATTAGTTGTGGCTAAAGAGTTTGAGCCAAAGAATTGAACTCAAGGATTGTTCGCTGGGGTTTCCCTCGTATCCGTATACAACGTGGGAAAGTAGTTGCACATGGTTTACTCTACTAGTATATGAAAGTACCCACTATGTAACAACTTTAATGTCAGCAGTAATTTCAGCAGATCTGCTTCCATGGTCTGGCCTGATGTACATGAGCTGTGGTCTCCCCTCAGCTATGGAGATAAAGGGTATAATAGAGAGCACCCACTTTGAGCTCAGTTACTTATTCAAATCAGTTCGTCCTTGGAATTTTTTTAAGAAAAAATGCACTCAAATACCTACACTGAGCACTCACCAGGTTGATTGCCGGAAGCTCTTGCTTTTCATATATATGTACCATACCAAATGAACTGCTATGGAAGTACCTAGCTATTTAAGTCGTTTCATAAGGCTTACAGTCTCATCATCAAGCTTGCAAGGTCTGTTGCACTCCAATTCCGCCATCTTGGGTCCTATGGGCGATCGCGGCCGTAGAGTATACTGGGATGGTCATTATTGTGGTAGGCGGAACAGCTATTTGAGGATAACCTTTCTAGAGCTCGAGTATACTAAAGAAATTGGTGCGCTTATCCACCCCCCTAAAAAATAAAAAAAGCCCACAAGTACATACCAATTCAAAGACCGCTCGAATGCATTACTCCTATGTATATATTGTGGCAACATTAGTGGATAGTATTTCATACTGAGAGGAATCTTCAGTTCTAATATGTCGCGACTGCAGTTCCGATAGAAATTCCAGCTGAGCGTGCCTCGGGAGTACGATCCCTAACGATATTAATATAGGGCCAATTCGCTCAACCTTTTATCATCTTCCGCGAAGTATCCTGCAGTAGCGGGGACAGAGGACCGAAATAAAGAGAATTTCGTCGTGACCGGATGATCATTCTGTGAAACAACGGTGATATATACTCGGGTCTGGGGGTAAAGGATTGGACACACTTATTCTGGCAAACAGCCACACAAAAGCGGTATAATTGTGGACAGTTTTAGGTAAAGCATGATCTGAATCATGGTAAAACCGTAAATCTGGAGAGTGCACTGAGTTTCACTAGAACTTCCCCCCAGCTGACACCCTGGCCTCACAGCAAAAGTCTAATACAAGAACAGGAGCGTCCGATCCTTTATCCCAGACCCGAGTACGAGTGCCTGACCAGAGCTAGAGTTGATCATGAGTTGGACAACAGCGCTTAACAAGAGTGCATGTGCGGAAAGTGGAGGTCCAAGACCAGCTGAGATACTCTATAATCGCGGAATCGATTGCTTAGGCCTCCCCCTCGCCCTAATTTTTACAAGGTGATGATGCTTCGTCGAACTCTCCATAGCTAGTATATGCCTTGTTTTAACCGCTCTGTGATGTTAGCTCACGGCGTTTCCTCCCAGCCCAGAAGGTACATCGGTAACACGTCGGTTTAGAGAAGTAGGAGCGGAGCTACTCTCTCAAATAAGATGATAACGCTTACCGGAACCAACCACAAGGTCGGGACTCTATATACCCCATTCCCGGGCCGGCTCGCCCTCAAGGAACAAGCCACAAGTACCAGGGGTACCACTGCACTATAGTTCATTAGACTAATGATAGCATCCTGATTGGTTCCTTTTCTTTCTCTCAATCTGCAATAGTTTGAACACTGTGAAACATTTATAGCGGATCACTAAAAAAAAGGTGATTACAATGTGTTCTCCGAACCGGCATGCCGTTGCATGCGTAGTTTTCGGGATTATAATTATAACTGTAGTCGTCGATGTCACACTGTGTACTATACACTACACTTGCTGTTTTCTTTGAGCGCATAAGAACCCTGTAGTTTTTGGACCGTCCAAAACCCCCGACATAGGTAAGAGCTTGAGGCGTGAAGTCAGTCCATTCCTGTGTACTTTCTGTAGAGATAATTCAAAAAGGCACCAACAACGCAAAAGCCTACCCGTCCCTCTTGTCTGAAGAACTTTGGGTGAGAGGTTTATAATTATGTAGAGTACACAAATTCTCTGCGCAGATGGGTACCAGATCTTTGCAGTCCCAGTTGGAGAAACTATCCTAGCGTTCTAGAAGGCATTAACTAGCCCATAAGGCGAAACAGAACGAACCAAGGTTCATTAAACCTAGCTTCAGCCAACTCCTAGGTTTTTGTGGTGGGGAGTAATCCCGGGTTATAACGTTAGATATTCAAAGTGGGCCACTCAACTTACTCTACTTTGAATCTAGCTACCACGTGGTTACGTAGTATGGCAGCATAGTATGACAAGCACCAGGATCCGATCTCAGACTGCTCAACCGAGGCAGATACCGGTAATGTGTTTGGCGCTTCCTCACAGAAAGGCTTGGACGAATCCACCATGGCCATGTGCTCTAGAAATGACCATCAAATCCGAGTTAGCTATATAGATTGAAACAACGTTAGTACGTTTTTTTTTTAACGCGCCGTTTAGGCAAAGTTAACGTGGTTTCGATACAGCCTTCGGAACGTTTTCGCTTTGCACCTTGAAGATCTGGAGATGCGTGCATAGCTACAGACCTATTATGGCCAAGACCCGTGAAGGAATTCAAAATAATGCGCACAGCTAGCTAGCTTTTCTATTTACCATTCATCGGTCTGCGATCACTTCCCCTGTGGTTGGTGTTTCAAAGACTTAAGCCTCAGATGGGGGCCAGAAGTTATTCTTCTAGGTCTTTGCAAACTTTGCACGTACAGTATTTTTCGTCTATCTGACGATGTACTAATGGTTGGCAAAGCCGTAACGCCACAATCGACGATGGTGGTTTAATTCTGACAGGCGCATTTAGAAGGGCTCCCAGATGCTGACAGCCATCAAGGTTCGAATACAGAAAACGAATGCGACGATGGACGACGAAACCCCCATTTCCAGGTGCAAATAACGAAACGACTGGGTACATTTGCTTCTGTTGGTGAGATTAATTTAATTGCACCATGCTCCCGCGAGCCCGCCATGGACGCACCCGGGCGCCCGACCGGTCGACCCGATTGTATTATGATTGCCTGTTCCAGGAGTTTAGGTCAATCGGACTTCTATAGTCAGTGAACGTTGAATAGTTGGGCAGAAAGGCATGACATGATAACAAGGAGAATCGTTGCAATTTGCTCCCGAGGAAGATTCGTACGTGCGGATTTCTACACCAGTTGAAGGAGGTAGCTAACGCGCGCATGACAACGGTTTCAGTAATCTGGGTTATGTACTTACTCTACGTCAGCAAAGAAAATGTGTTCCTACGCCATGCAACAGTTTCAAGTGAGACATATATAAGTACAATAATCATTATACAGTGTGATGATACAAACCGCAGCTTACCCTCTAAGAACAAATAGACAAACAAGCGTGAAAGTGCAAGAGTTAGTGCTTGAATTAATGGGAGACAGTATCACACTGAAAGTTAATTAGTGGTAGAATAGAGTATAAATCAATTGGCGCGATCTAGCCGTTGATGAAATGCTAGCTGCCGAAATCGCGATTGTGACACCGCACCAGATAACTAACTGGACATGTACTCGGAGGGTGCCAAAAGTCGAATGCAGAAATTCTACACTGCCACCACAACAATAGAGAGAATTTTTAAAAAATAAAAGAGTAATAATAGGTTATTAGAGATGCTTCTATGAAGTTTTCTCATAAATATATTTGTTTTATAGTGAAAGACGTGGATCTTGGCATTTCTCGTTGTATGGGGTTCAAAAGTCGGGCGCTCTTTTGCCCTGTATCACTGCGCCCGTGTATCCGAGTACAATGAGAGGAATGATTCGCTTTTGTCATGCGAGGTAGACGCATTCTGCTTACCTATGAGCTTACCGACATGCACATCTACCACGGCATCGTTACCGCACGCGAATCAATTACAACACGAACACAGAAAGGGTTGAGAAACTTTCCAACAAAGGCTTAGGTCTTTACATATCCGACGAAATTGATGCGGGACTGCAATTCGAGTACGAAAGTCTAGTAGGGATTTATGCATCCACCACTGTTGTGTCCGTGGATCTATGGATCCTGGAACGAGTGGCATGTTAGTATCCTGCATGCGCGTGCAGGATCCAAACAAGCACAAACGTCAGTCGTCACTAACGACGGATCGGGACGAGTTCTTAGCTGGGTAACATTTGGTCTAGCTTAGATACCAATAGCTCTTGCCTGCCTCGATGCGATGTGTATGCGTGTATTATGTGGGCGTATGTTTTGCTAGCAACCAGTTAACCTCTAGTTTTCGTCCCGGGGATTAATTCTCAATTCTTATACCTCCCCTCTTATCCCTCCCCTCTTCCCCCTCACACCCTGGATCGAACCAAAAATTCTCGCAAGTTCAGTTGCCAGGGGTATATTCTTACCAGGGACTTTGAAATGGGGGTGTGGAGCTCAACAGGCACTTTGAATTCTTCAGGGCAACCAGAGACCAGGCGTACTTAAATGCTACCTTCTGTCCTATATATCAATTCCAGTACCTCTGCCATTCTTCAATTTATTATTGTTCATCCTCTCACGTTTCACACATTTTCTCTTGCTATCATTCCTCAACGCACGAACGGAAATCCCTGCCCGTAGAGGATATACCTGTGTTTTCCAAATAAGATCCGTCTTATTGGAGCTCAACAGATTTTGCCAGCCTCAAAATCTCACGCCTTATAAATAGCCAAGGTCATCAGTAAAGAAGTATGGCCTCGTTTGTCACTAGTTTCCCCAAAACTGGCATAAAGCTCATAATTGTTGGCGCCGGATTCGGTGGTCTCACCGCGGCTATTGAATCTTGCCTCAAGGGTCACGACGTCATTGTCCTTGAGAAGGCACCAAAGTGGGAACAACTCGGTGATATTATCTCTATAGGTACGACTCTTCGTTACCTGAGGCTGAAGATTGATCATGATGGCATCGGTCGTTCATAATGGTCAATTTTGGTAGTTCAGTCGAGAAACTATTGCGGAAAGCTTAAGTTGGGGGATCAAAGGAAGCACAAAAAAGAGCTTCGTAGCTTTCTTTGCTATACCGTTGCTCCCACTTTGGCGTACGCTATAATTTATCGAATGGGCCACCATGCACCAGTGGGGCTTTCAGAAGGAAAGATCATTGTGAACAGCTCTGTCTAAATATCTCTTCTGCCTCCGGCTACCACACATACCAATTGTATTTGGCTAACACACACCCTCTAACAGGTCCTAACGCCGGACAGATCTTGGCAAGATGGGACCGGTCGTTAGTAGCTGACCGATTGGATGCTTTGTGCATGCATCACAAACACTTTCGAATTCACACCCAGGATGGCGAGTGGGTACTTGATCAAGGCAAGATGCCGCCGAATCCGGAGAGACCCATATATAACGGACATCGCGCCGATATTCATCGGGTTTTCTATGAGTACGCAATATCATTGGGGATTCCAATACATCTTGGGAAACGTATCACTTCGTACCACGAGGATGATACAGAAGGGAAAGCCTGGGTTACGACAGATCAGGGGGAGGTTTTTAAGGGCGATGTGGTTGTTGGAGCCGATGGGACACGGAGCAGAGCTCGGAAACTGGTTCTCGGTTATGACGATAAGCCGAAGAGTTCTGGGTATGCGATTTATAGGGCGTGGTTTGATGCCGAGGAGGCGGGCATAGGAGAAAATCTTTTGACAAGGGAATTTGTCGCAAATGGCGATACGCATACTGGATGTAAGTTCCAATATATATCGCGATTCTTCTCTCAATTTTATCTACGGTTTAGAATTTTGCTGACATTCATATGTAGGGCTGGGTCCTGATGTTCACTTTTTGGTCGCAACTTGCAAAGGAGGTAAAGAGCTATCTTGGGTGTGTACTCATAAAGTAAGTCTCTTTAAGAACCTTGGATACCTAGAGTATCGATTGAAACTTTGACTAACCATCTATCTGCACCCAGGACGAAGCTGATATCGAAGAGTCTTGGTCTCTACCAGGAAAGATCGAAGATGTACTCAAGATTTTAGAGGGATGGGATCCGAGATGTCGTGCAATCGTAAGTTGCCCCTCAGTCTAATCAATTATCTTATCTACCCCGGCCTGTTGTCTGGCAGTTGTTTATATTGATTACTTTTCCCTGCGCCGCCTGCAAAATAACCCTCCACCCTTACCAGACCAACACACATCATATTCTAACAGCACAAATAGGTTGAGAAAACACCTTCGTGCGTTGACTGGAAACTTGTTTATCGCGAGCCTCTCCCAACTTGGATCACGCCCACGGCACGCACCTGTCTCCTCGGTGATGCCGCGCACCCCTTCCTTCCAACGAGTATTCAGGGCTGTTCCCAAGCCGTTGAAGATGGCTGCGTGCTCGCTACATGCCTTGCCCTCTCACATGTAGATCCTGCTGTTACGCCTCATCAGAAAGTCCCAACGGCACTAAAGACCTACCAGCGTTTGCGCTACGAACGGGTCAAGTCGGCGCAGAAGATTGGGGATCAGGTGCGTGACATGTGGCACAAAGCAGACTGGAGCAAGGTTAGGAAAAACCCGGACAGCATCAAATTGCCAAGGGAGGACTGGTTGATGAGACATGATTGTGAACGGTTTGTCCACAGAATGTGGAGTCGGGCGTCGGTGGAGAGTACAAAGTTGAATAGGGAGTGGTTAGCTTGTGGACCTGAGAGCGATGAATTCTTACAACATGGAATGCCTGCAACACCGCCTGCAGAGGAGATCGAGAAGAGACTGCAGTAGAACATGGAGTGAAAATTTTCCTAATGCCTCAGGTGTTCTGGCGTTTGTAATTGTCTGCTTGCATTGTAAGTTATTTGGTACACGTGTGGTTATAGATAAGGTATATGTAGATTCTGATCTGCAATTATTTGTTTTTTAGATACGGTACTATATATGTACTATAAATAAAATTTCTCTTCAGTTAGTTTGATACCAACTTTGCTCTGTATAACTTTAAACCAACGGCTGACCTCATGGAATCAATGATAAGTTTTCAAGATCCACACATACTTGTGTCTTGTAGCTGGATAAATACAACACTGGTATAATGCTGGTGTTATTATACCATATGTGGATTTTCAATGCACAACGGTAACCGATAGTGGTGTGGTATGATTTTGAGATATACATCTTGAAGCATATATAACATGTGCTGAGCGGGTATGCGGTTCTACACCCATAGGCGATGGATCGTTTGATTCCGGATCTATATGCGTATACATATACATTACCGGAAATAACGTCATCTGCATCGCAAATCAAATCCTAGTCGTGAACAATTGCTAAGTATCACAAGTCAGACAACGACGGGAGGAGTTCAATCATATAGAATTAAACGCCGGGTGCTATCTAGATTTTTACATTCAATGTAAAATGAAAGTAGATCGATCGCGAACTATAGCTACTTAGCCGCCAGCTGAACAAAGCCTATTTTTGGCTAATATCAAGACAATATGGATCAACGACCATCTCGGGCTCATTGCATATGCATCGATATCGAATTCATAAACTGCGACGTATCAGGCTTGCAGCCAGAGGCTTCGGAGACAGTACATTTCGGTCGAGACAGGCAAATGCATCGCATAATCAGTAGAATCCTGGAATTCGGCATTCGGATTCATCTTCAACGGAGCTCCGGGGTGCGTATGCTCCATGTACACACCCCGCACGTCACACAGATGGCGTTTGTCACCAGCGTCAATTTATATAACTCACGTCCTGGAGACAAACGCCAATCCCAACAGCGTAATCGTTTGTTGTAGTGGTTTAGCTCATGCCAAATCAGTACCGTTGGTGCGCTCACAAAGCGTTCTCAAGGATATACAGTTGTGACGATTCAGCGCAACGCAATGGGTAGAGCGCATGGGTATACTACTAATTATTTAGAGTATAATTTAGCGCACCAGTTATAGTCTTTTATTACATAGCCTTTCGTCGATGCCGACCGAACCAGTATAATTTCAGATCAGCGAATACGCCGTGGAATGGTATAGAGCAGTACATACCGACCCGTATCTGAACCCCTGTATGGAGAAGTGTTTATATAGCAAGTAGGTTTTATAATGAGTAAATAGTGAATCGATCACTCTAATTGCGAGATATATTCATACCTGGTACACCATGACTTCGAATCTCGCGGACCAAGAGAAAAGCAGTAGCCAACGCTGCAGCAGGCGACGGCATGATAGAATCCAGTCTATCTATGGTAGGCCTGCTCTATCTGGCGGCCTTAGTAGAATTTTCAACTTGTCTGCTGCCGCGAGTGCAGCGGAGAGGCACGGTTTCAAGTGTAGTTTGGGGAACAAGAGTCGTAGCCAATACTAGCAGCCGTTACCTTGCTACTCGCGTCAGTGTAACCATATTCTGCATGTGAATGGCATGGAGCGGCAACAGTTGGCTAGTATAGTACACATGTTGTTAATTCACGAGTGCAATTGTAATGGGGCGCTTCTTCACGACAGTACTTAAACAACGCTACAAGCCAGAGAAATTGAGCGGGAAGCCGCAAGTATCCAGCTGACTCCAAAATGCTCCAACTGGCTTCCCGTACCTGGAAGTACGTCATTTCCGAGCTCCCCAAGTAAGCTGCACCATCTGCAGCCGTCCGCTTCTTTCCATCAAAAATCTCTGCGTACTCAAGTGGGTCGAGTAAAATTTCTTCCGCAGGCTCCTCATCTTTGTGCTCGTTTAGATCTTGTAGAAGTAGAGTGGGGACCTGCGTGCGGGGTACGTACGGTATACATGAAGCATATGCAGGCTGATGCACTCATCTGTTGACGCCTGCACAATCTTTCTGCCTGTCAGCCAACATTGAAAGGGCGTTGTCATGGTGAAAAAAGAACCATAATTGATAGGATGAGGAGGTCGCGTCGGCGTGGCAGAGTGTCAGTGGTGTTGGACGCGAACGTTTCGATACTATTTACTAATGCATATGGAAAACACCGCACCAGGACAATGGATCCTTGGATCCAAACAGCTTCAGATGGTCATGGGAAGACCTTACCAGGATATTAAACTTTGAAAAAAACGAAAAAAATTATATTCATCACCCTCGCGGCCCGAGCAAAAGCAATAATTCGAACATGACGACATCTGAATGCGTACCCCCCAAATGACCACTTCATGGTGAAATTTTGCACTGGCAAATCAAGAATCCGTACATATCTCAGTTGTTGAAAAAGAGCCAGGGAATGGTGCTGGTTGCAGTTGCGTTGAAGCCTTGGTGCAGATGGATGTTCAAGATCGGTCTCGGAAGTTTACAGACGTGCACGTCATCGGGCTTGCTTCCGTATCATGGGGATGCATGCAATAGATCTACATTAGCTCGTGAACCAGCCACAAGTACGGAATCGATGTGTTCAGGGAAGCCCTTCACTGAAGTTCAAGCTAACGTCAGATCGAACTTTCCCTACGTCATCCGGGTTAGGGTTGATGTCACCTTTCACGTACCTGATAGTGAACATAGAGTAGAATTCCTCTGTAAAAGGTATTTGATGAGCAAGATCTAATGATTTAAGGCAAAGAAGTATTTGCTACTCATTCATTGATAAACCTGGGAGATTTCTGTTGTTGCAGACAACTGGGTGGGCAAGTACGGTCGCTTGAAATTTACGCCTTTGATGATCTTCTCGGTACGTGCTGGAATTTGAACAAGCCATAAGCTGAAAACCTACTCGGTATTTCTTCGCAGTCTTAAGTTTAGAAGGCACTTCAAAGGTGCAATTGCTATTGTACCAGTTCTCCAAACTTCAGTACAGAGTACATGCTCATTCCTCGCTCCTCTGTCGTGTCGGATATCAATACTTATCTTTAAATAGTGAGTTGCTAGGTAGAATCCCTCTGTTGTGGGTAGAGATGCCCCTTCGAGAATGATGAACATTGGCAGGTTGATGGCAAGGCGTTCTTTTGTGGCGTGCAACGGAGAAGACTCCGGTCGCGCCGTTCCAAGGTCTTAACCTCATCATTGGATGATGTGGGGTCCATAATGGCGAATCAGAACCTGTGATGGTGTTCTGTCCGAAGTCCCAAACAGAGCGGCTGAAATACAGAACTTGGACTGTGGAACAATTCGTTGGCGCTGTACCACATTGTGAGGTGAATGCGACTCATTCCGGGTGTCATCGTACAACGTCAACTTTCAACATCGCGAAACTGAAAACTTCAATTCAAGGCGTTATCGAAGGGACTCAATTCTAACATCATCAATCGTATAAGAACACCAGACATTGTACACACGAAAACACTTATTGGAAACTCGATGTACTGATCGGAGCACGCAAAATCGGATGTTTTCTAGAGTAGCTTAATTTGATGCAGCCTTAACCATATGCGAATATGCAGTCGGACGTGGCACAATTGCTACATAGATTCGATTGTCAGGGTCGTCGCGGACATATAACTTGACTGCAGCATATATTTGGTATTTCTCACATGTTTCTTCCCCACTCATCGAATTGAACTTCAACTTAGACGGGTAGCAGTTGCGGAGCTTCGCCATCTAGCCGGCTTGCTGGAGGCGTCGGGGATTAGGGGTCTGTCATACTCTAAATAGAGTGAATACGGTATGATTAAAAAAAAAACAAAAAACAAGGAATTGAACTTCAACTACGTATTATTTGCTTTTTGTATGCCATCAATGCGAGAGATGCTTGGCATTTATTCTCCTGTATTTACGGTGCCTGTTACATTCTGAAGGCGGTATAAGACTCTTTTCTTGAGATTGATTTGCTCGAGATGCAGCACTGTGTATCTACGTCCCCGTCCAATCCAAACCCGAATTAAGGCTATTTTCAACATGTCTATATCAGTAGGTAACTAACTATACGAGATCTACCTCGAAGCAACCCTTGGCGCTGCACAACCCTGAATTGGCAAACCTTCAGCCCTAGGCCTCGTATCCGGAGATATCCTGATTCACTAATCCATAGAACGAAGATAAGCACTTATTTCTCTGCTATAAGACCTCACCCAGACCCACCAATGTACCAACTGATCACCAACCCAATTGCCAACCCCAACCTCCACCACATCACCATGAAATTCTCCGCACAATTCATCGTCCTTTTTGGCCTTGTCGCAACAGCCATCGCATATAATGCGCCAATCGAAGCTCGAGACCCAAAGAAGACTAAAACCGGTGGCGGCTCTCAAGATGCTGTTTGTACGTTACGTTTACCCCTGCAAGCGCGTGCGTGAGACCTGACATGGGCATGGTAAACCTAGCTTCCGCGATCGCCTCTGGTTCGTTCGCAGCGCCCACAGCCGCTCCCCGCATCGCTGGAGTTGCAGCAGTCGGTGCTGTCGCAGTCGCTGCTGTGTACTGGTGAACGATCTCGATTTGATCAATTGAAGTGAAGGACTGTTTGTACATATGTGAATAACTGTCGCACGATAGTGTTGTTTGGGTGCGGGGTTGGCGCATTATATGAAGCGATTGGGTTTCGGTTCACTGCGTTGTCATTTATATTCTGTAAGATGAAGAGTTCTGGATTGTAATGTTTGAGTTTCTCAGTCTTCAATTTAATTACGGGATCGAAAGGGATCGATCACGTACCTACTCTATGTATCTGGCCATGCAAGCCGTTTGTACTGATAAGCTTTCCTAACCCCCTCATAAACCAATGCCTGAGGTTTCTCGGTGGAGATTTGCGCTGCAGTGCAGGGTCCCAACAAAAAATCTCACCGGTGCACACATTGCAAGTAATATTGATAAATACACAGACCTCTTTTGGTATATTTTCTGCTGGCATGTCTCACCATGCGATGAAGTCCTCATCTCTAGATCTGGACGGGTGAGCCATAATCCGCTTATCTCTCTGTGAGTAATCCAAACCCAGAAATCTAACTGACCAGTAACGAGGTTGAAGCGACAACACATTCTCCTTTGGTATGGGCATGAATTGAAGTGCGTGTACTTGATTATGGGGGTTCCAAACTTTCTCTTGGCTATCAGCGAATCAGAATCGTCAAATAGGTCTTCGCTGAAGACTATATGCATTGCAGCATCGCATCTAGCCGCACCCTGCGTCTACGAATTTCTATGATAGGTCTGATGCAGTTGAGATAGTTTTGGGCGTGGGGGAAGATATTGATATGAGAACGGCCCGCTGTATCGTGGGTGGTTTCAGTTCCATTGCAAATACTTTTGCTTCACTCTCCCTAAGGGCCCGGGATTGTTACTTTTGTGCACATGCTTCCGGGCCTTGCGACACAACTTGTGCAGGTGTTACCGACATAGCACCAATGAATCTACTTTTATTCGTCGTATGAAGGAGCATAAACGCAGTAAATAGTCTTGTGATCATGATTTTCGGATTTGTATTCTTGGTTTTTTTGGAAACCCAATTACCACCAATAAATACATAGAAACTAGGGTCATAGTATCCATGACCACACCCACAAGTACAGTAGTTCGCTTTGGTTGCTCCGATGTCACTGAACTTACGTATCCATATCTACTCGAATACTTTGATCTTCGATGATATATCGATGGCAGGGGTTGGGGGATAAGAACAGACTTCTGGTTTCTAGATCCCCACCAACATGCATGCATTTACCCTGCTCCCACATTTCTACTGCAGATCGTTCTCCAGTTGAATCATTGGTACGTGTATCTCTTCGGAGCGGGACGAAGGTCATCCGGGATATCTTTACTGCAGCTGCATATCGCTCCTGAGACATGAATAGCCAAGTTGATGGTGTGGCTCTTAAGGTTACTATCATATGGCCTGAAGGCGTCTAGACTGGACGGCGACGTCACGTCGACAGGTATGGTGTGACAGCACACTTCCTTGAACATCTGATATGCGCTGTCCACCGTCGCGGACTATAACATCCCAGAGATCAGAGTATAACACATATACTATACTCAAGTGCAATGTGCTCACTCAGCCTAGGCCTCACTTGGTTCATTTGTTCTACTGCGCACGTGCGCGTTCTTGGCCGACTAGCTATTAGCGTAATGCACCATCGATCAATCGTTTCAATATTAATATTTAATTGACTTGACCGATTTCAGGCATGCCCTAGTTGAATATCGTCTTACTGGAGTTGGAAATCGGTAATACGTGTATTTTAAACATTCGAAACTAGAACAGTACGTTTGTGTATTGCATGAGTGTGCATCCTATATATATGTTCCGTCCGGTTGACGAACCAACTAGTTCGCAATATTTTGGCTCAGTTCGCAAACCGGCCATTTTTAGCGAACTCAACTCTCTCAACACATGTCTCTGGCACTGTAAGAAGTTCAGAAGAGATACAGTTTCTTACCATCATGATCTACTGGGCTCTTTGTATACATAGTGACAAGCACAAATTGGCCGGTTGTTGTTGTTTATTCATACTGTATTTACTCTAGCTAGAGTATGACAGGGCCCTTATCCACTCCGCCTCCGGGCGAGCCGGTTAGATGGTGAAGCTCCCACCCGCTACCCTCCGTCCCCGCTGACAAAGAAATAGTAAAAGTAAACGACTGACCGCCCCTCACAAAAAAGAAAGCCCTCTGGACAAAGAAAACACAAGAAAGAGAAAAGAAAAGAGAAAAGAGAGACACCACCGACCTCACCCAGGCGGGAACTTCCCAACGTCCGTGGCCGCCAGGAAGTCTATCACCGCCTTGTCACATATCTCCATGGAAAACAGCTCAGATATCTGCACCTGCCGACACCTGCCCGCTTTCCAGCCCGTTGCCTTCCACCACAAATTGGCCGGTCTGCAGTTACAGTGCACTGGTGGGGTTGAGCAAATTTCCAACAATTTTGTGTAAACTGCCATGATGATATGAGTGTGGGGCAAAGCAAGCAAGTAGTCCGGTTGCAAGAATTACAGTCTCATGGTATAAATTGGTCGAAACTGTAATTCCCTTTTTAATAGGTTGCATTACATCTGCATACATAAAGTATACAGGCGGTTGTAGTTTCAACTTCAATGCAATTCACCAGCTCATACCCTACTGAGTTCAGATATTAGCCATCCAGTTTGCAAACTGGCCACGAGTTCATGAATTGGTCAAAGTTCGCGAACCGGCGTTGTTCGTTAACCGGACGGAACATATATTTAAACGGATGATGCAATTGCAATTGAGGACGTCGACGGAGAACTTCAAACATGGTCTCCTATAGAGATTCATTGATCACAGGTAGATATTCCAATTAACCTCTATATCCTAGAAAATGTTAAAGTTGTAGCCTTCGATCTGTCCTTGCAATTGCATTTTCATTCCTCCACGACCACTACTAAGAATTTTTTTCTGAGAGCTGTGGGCAACAACGCGTTAACGCATGCAATAGAATAACCGATGATTTAATGTCAATAGCTTGCAAGATTCACCGCCACATTGTCATGCCGGGCGAGTTCTAAGATACACCCTACATATCCATATCTCTACGGAAGAACGGGATCTCGTTGGAAAGGCCGACTTCTTTTGTCATGGCGTCAGCGAGATATAATGATCAGTGCACGAGCGATTGATTGAATATCGGGTATCTATGAACTTTGGTATGGTATTCTAACAGCAACCATTATATCTGTACTCCGCATCACGATATATTGCCCCAATCTTGGCACATCTCTGAAGTGTTGCGATATAGAAGGGAAGAACTGTGTATATAGACTTAGATACAGAGAGAAGAGAAAGAGAAAGACTTGGACTATATACAAGAAAGAGTTGTGTACCTTATGTCCTACCGGATGTCCTACCATCAGCTGGTTAGCTCCGTCATCAGTCAGGTCGAGTGCAAAGTAGTGATTAGATACCACTGGTACGCTTCTGAACTACGTCTATCCGTCTCGAGCTCACTATCCGTTGAAGACATTTGACGCCATTAGGCGCGTCTGGTCTGTATGATGTTTTCACTTTGGGAGAAATTAATACATGTTCAAAATAAGTGCATAGAATAGCGATTGATGGTTGCTAATTCAACTGCTGGGCAAGATGGGGCAGGCCAATTGCCAATAGGAAGCTGCAATCCTCGCTCGATGCTATCTAAGAGCATTATATATATAGTTAGCTAGCTTGCGTGCTTTACTTTTGATCCGGGGGATTATTGAGGGACTCTGCTCTAATACACATATCTTTAAATCTGAACGCGAGAGTACAGTAATATCCTTTGAATTAGATCATTACCGCACTAGTACCGACGTGGTGTCTCAATTACGGTATGCAGGAAAGTGTCTCTCCTGATTGGCACTCTAGTTATAAGGGCAGGACCATCAAGCGGCACACGTCTGACGAATACTAGGCATACATACCTCATTTATCTCCTCCATACTGCGAGAGTTCTCCAACCGACCACGTAATGGCCGGCGTAGGCCTCGTATCCGATGCTAACCTATACAACTATTAATTCCAGACCCTTGAAAAGCCATACATACTGTTAAGACTGTTATTGTTTGTTTATTCATATTGTATTCACTCTAATTAGAGTATGACAAAGACCGACTCTCCTCTGCCTCCGGGCTCATAACCACCGGTTAGGTGGCGGAGCTCCCCACCCACTACCCAAAAACGAAAATTTTCACCTCCTCCCCTCTTCCACCATCTTCTGCTTCTACTCCCCTGTTTTACCCCACCCCACCATATTCTAGTCCTCCCCCAGAAATATAACTGTTTGGATCCAGTACCACATTCACCTGAGTGCAGGGTCTCATTGATGTTATTGCAGTGGAATACCCCAACCATCCTACCGTGGGGTGTGAACAGCACCTTTGATGTGTCTACCGATTTTCGCTGTTTATGTGGGTTGATGCGTCCATGGGAACAACCCGTACTGGTGCTCGTGTGCCTGAGAAGCAGGTCTGCCATTATAGCCTCTCCGAGTGTTGTGGGTTGGAGCATGCTGTCCTCAGAAAAACTCTTTATTGAACTACTGTGCTTTCATGCCCTAGTTGTGTTGTATTGTCCATTGTGTCAGTTGTGTCGTGAAAACCATGTCGCTAACTTGCGTAAAACATTGAAGGAGGCGAGTTGCCCTGGAAGAGGGACTACTGTTCAAGGTCCATACTCAGTGGTATTGGGTGGTTGTCACAGTCTGAGGTACACTCGAACACGAGGGGTGAACAAGCGGACACATACAGGCACGTGAAAATGAAGCCGAAGCCAAAGTAAATTAAGCCAAAGTAAAACCGCAACCCACACAAAAAAAAGGGGGTCTTGGCAAAACCAGGCGGTGAGGTGTGTTATCGAAGGTATGTGTACTGTTAAGACTGTTGAAACATACTTGTTGAATTGATTCTCAAGATACAGGTCCAAAGTGCATATATATGTTCCGACTGAACGGAGAAGAAATTGGCTTCATGAATAAGTCGGCTGCTTTGTGAATAAGTCAACTGATTTGCGAATAAGTCAACATTGTGAAACAGCCAACTGATTTGTGAATAAGTCAACTTTGTGAACCAGCCGACTGAACAATGAATCTCAGTCAACTGGGAGATAAAGTCCTCAACGTTACCATGCAGTCAACTGTACTATAATATCAAACATTATACTGTTAGCATGTTCTGGTTCATAAAGTATTGCTTCGAATTTCGATTCGTTTTGCAGT
Organism: Trichophaea hybrida; assembly: GCA_015178995.1. Lineage (NCBI taxonomy): Eukaryota > Fungi > Ascomycota > Pezizomycetes > Pezizales > Pyronemataceae > Trichophaea > Trichophaea hybrida. Next base: position 19,768 of record WHVE01000430.1, on the reverse strand, counting down.
GTGAATCCGTGGTCCACCTGGACTACAGGTGTAGTACTGCAGATACCAACAGTAAACTTGGAGTTCTTAGAAGTAGTTATAGGTTCAGTCATCAGCAGAGTCAATCTTCCGGTTCCCGAAGCTCCAGGACCCTCCAGATGTTGCGGAGGTTGATTTTGAATGATGCACTTTGCAGACACTTTGGAAGTCCTCCGGGACTGGCAAATGCAGCCTCAGCACACTCCCTTGTTCGTCTAGAGGCCTTGAAGCTGCTCTAGGCGATTCCTGTATCACAATAGTATACGCTGTAGCCACTTCTGATACCTCAAAGGGTGCTCCGGGAGATTCCTGTATCGCAATAGTATACTCTGAAGCCACTTCTGATATCTTTAAGGGTGATTTGGAAGATTCCCGAAGTGCAGCAAAGTTTTCCATGGCTACTTCTGAGCCCTCTGTGCAGCTCCAGTACATTCTACAATCACCCAAAAGTACCTGGATCTATTTCTTCATTTCCAGATAAAATCATGGTATGTCATCCATTTTCAGATACGCCTGTAGCATTGCATACATCGTCGGCATTCATTTACTGCAGCCTGCCGCTATCAACCAAAACATTATATATTCACACTGCACCCCATGTCAAGGTTTTGTGACTCGGGGCTCTAAGGATTATAAAAACCAATCTATGATTCAGAATTGCAAGTATTGGAAACAAGACAATAGACTTGAAATCCGGAGTCACAGAACTGCACAGAGGTTGGTGCCGAAGCTATTGATTGTTTTGTAGACTAGAAAACGCGTAAAGAACAAACCTATCCTTCACAAATCCACTAGCCTTATATACAGCTGATGTGACTGTCGTTACCTTTAGTCATGTATTTTAAAATACATCTTAACCTTACACAACTATGTATGCAATCCATTCGACCTGTAGTTCACACCATAACTGTCATGCCATATCTACGACGCAATCAACAAACCTGATTCCTTCCAACAAAACCTGTTTCCTTCCAATCAAATTTTATTCCTTCCAACACAATCTGTTTCCCCTCGTATTCCTCACATCTTCTTCATCGATCTATCCTTCATCTTCGATCCTCACTTGGTATACCCGTGACAGTAGCTCTGCCTTCCACATACTGAATTCCTAGCAGGTTATTGACCCCGGTTTGCCATATTGTTTTGCGTGAAATATATTGATGACTTGAAGTCCGTCCACACTGACTGCTGGTTCCCAGCTTCTCTCATCATAACCCTTTCACTTGACCAGATACTGCAATTGATGCCAGAATACTTTGGAATCTTTGGTGTGCTCTACTTTGTACTCCTCTTCTTTGTTCATGATGACTGGTGGTGGTGCTGATTCAATTTGTCCTGGTAATGGATTTTCCCAAACTTTGCTCAGGCGGGATATCGGTTTTACTGGATGGATGTGGAGGTCCTTGGGTAATTGCAGATGGTTGGCCCACAGACTGATAACTTCTGTGATTTCATAAGGCCCCAAATGTTTCCAATCTAGCTTCTTACAGAGTTACTGTATAGCAATATTCCAGGCGTCCATTCATATTCGGTTCCCTATCTATATTTCCATTCCCTTTTGATGGTGTTCATCTGCTTGTTTCACCTGGATTGATTGTGCCCGAGTCATTTTAGCTTTCATTTGTTCAAAGATTTCGTTCATCTTTTGAGAGAGAGTATTTGCGTTTACTTCCCTGATATCGTTCCTATTTTGAACTGGATGTTGGCTGAAAGTCATTCTTGGGTGAAAACCATGATTACCAAAAACAGGTGAGCATTCTGTTTTTCCGAAGCATGATTATTCAATGCGGACTCTGCCATAGGTAACCATTGTGTCCAGTTGTTCTGTTGATAATTGACAAAGACTCTTGGGTATTGTTCAATAATGGCATTTATTCATTCCATTTGACTGTCTGTTTGTGGATGAAACCTGGTTGAAAGTGTTTGCTCGATTCCCAATCTTTCACACACATGTCTCCAGAATTATGAGGCGAACTGAGGTCTTCTGTCCAATACTATAGTATCTGGTAATCCATGCAACTTGAATACACCCTGTATGAACATTTCACCCAGTATTTTTCTGTCTGTATCATCTCCACATGGGACCAAATGTTTCATTTTTGACAGCTTATCAACTACTACCCATATGGCATTGTACCCCTTGCACTGAGGTAATCCCACAACAAAATCCATATTTCAGTCTTTCCATAGTTGTTGTGGTACATCTAGCGGTTTCAGGCATCCGTGAGTGTTTTGATGAATTGCCTTGCTTCATTGCCATATGTGGTAATTCCATATGTATTCATCCACATCTGATCTCCTGCCTTGCCATTAATGGTTCCTTTGGAGTAAGTTGAAGGTTTTGGCTCGTCCTGGATGTCTAGTTGCTGGTATATCGTTATGTTTCTTTATCAATTGAAGTTTATCTGGTCCTTCTTTGCTGATGATTGTTGTTGCATCGGTATATTGTCCTTTGCTGCTGTCAAGTGGGCAATCCTTACAAACATTTTGAACCCAATTCCACAACTCTTCTGAACTGATTTCTTTCTTACCCTGATTGACTACTTCTGTGAATGCTACTACCAGTCCCCTGCGTACCCTCTGGTTGACATTCTCTGTCTTCAGTACGATTTTTTGGGTTTTTTGTGCTACCCCCTTCAGAGAAATATCTCCTGGCATTCCAGTGAGTACATCAGGCTTCTGACTGTGTTTTTCTGGGCGGTAGTCAATTTTGAACTTGAATCTTGACAGAAATTCAGACCATCTTGTTTGTCTTCTGTTGAGTAAATTTGATGTCATGAAGTATTCAAAATTCTTATGATCTGTCAGTATCTTAATTGGATATACTGACTTTTTGCATTCTGGTCTCCATTGTTTCAGACTATTTATGATGGCTTCCAACTTCTGGTTGTAGATTTTGTTGTGCTCGTCCACAGGCATATATTTCTTGGAGAAGAATGCTACCAGGCGGAGGATTCTTTGATTATTATATTGAGATAGTACTCCAGCGGACACGTAACTAGATGCATTGGTTTCCAGTATGATTTTCTTTTCATAATCACAATGTGCCAGAACTGATGCTGTATTGAACACTTCCTTAAGTTCGGCAAACGCGCATTTTTGGTCCGGGCCCCAGTGGAACGGTACCAGTTTGTTCGTTAGTTTTGTTAATGGTTGGGCCACCCTGCTATAATTTCTTATAAACCTTTGGTAGAAATTGGCGAATCCTAGAAACGCTTGAACCTCCTTGAGTTTCCTGGGTCCTTCCCACTCCTTAACTGCTGTGACCTTTTCAGGATCCATTCTGATTCCGTTTACACCAACTATCCATTCCAGATACTTGACTTCCTGCTGGTAGAACTCGTATGTTTCTGCATTCAGATATGACTTGGCTTCCTTTAGTGTTGCCATTATTGTTCGGACGTGTTCTTTATACTCCTTATGGCTATCACTATCAATGAGGATATTGTCCACAAAGGCCATGCAAAAAATATCCAAAAAGGGTTGGAGGGTATCATTTATGAATTTCTGAAAAGATGCCAGTGCGTTGATAAGCATGAAAGGCATAACCAATGACATAAATAGACTGTAGTCGGTTCGGAATAACGTCTTCCATTTGTTTCCTTCTGCAATTCAGATCACGTTATTGGCATCTCGGACGTACAGCTTGGTATACCACTTGGCTTTCAACAGTTTTAGTAGCATTTTCTGAATCAATGGCGATGGATATTGGTTCTTTATCGTTCCCTCGTTCAGGCCTCTATTATCCATGCACATTTGTAGGCCTCCATTTGGTTATGGGGCAAACAGGACTGGAGCTCCACATGGTGATGACAATGATCTGATAAATCCCTTTGATATATTCTTTTCAATGCACTCCTTCAGGACATGTAGCTCCTCTCTCAACAGGCTATAAATCGGTCCGAAAAGAGGGGTGAAACTGTCTTGAAGTCTAATCTTATAGTCGTGAGGTCCATGTGGTGGTAGTCTTGCAGTGATTAGTTTGTCAAAAAGCGGGAGGAATTCATGATATTCTTTTGGAATTAACTGTTCCAGTGGTTTGTCCTGGAGGTCCTTGACTTCTAGGGCCATGTTAATTTCGTACAAAGTTACCACGTGCACCTTGAGTTTTTCCTTCTTATTATGTCTCATGCACAGAGCTTCCGCTATTGCACATATATCCTGTTTGGATATTTCTGGTTCCATTGATTCCATATGATTGCCCCATATTTATATGCTCGAATCACGATGATGGTGATTGTGGCAGTAATTGCATTTGAATCTGATGTGTTTCTTCTGAAACCTGACTGTGACATTGTAAAGCTGGAGCCATGGTAGTTCCAGTACAATTGGATAGTGTCCAAGTTTTGTAACAAACGCTGATAGTTGTTCTTGATGACCACGTATGCCCAGGTCGAACGCAGCCATTGTAGTAATTATACCTGATTCGATCGGCCTTCCATCTATAACTTCCAACTTCCTTGATTCTTTTAATTCCTTCTCTTATAAACAATTATGGCAGACGAAATCTTTGTCAATTAATGCTATTTCAATAGCTCCGCAGTCTATCAACGGGTGGATATGAAGGATTTTGTTTTCTATTTCCAGTGAGCATTTCACAACAAAATGTTCGCTTTCCATTGAAACCTCTTTCATTTCCGTGCTTGGGATAGAAAACTGTGAATACCAAAACTCGCATTATCTGACAAAGGAGATTCATTTCCAGCACAATTGCTATCCTTATTGCACTGGACTAAACTTTTCCCGACTCCACTTCCACTGCTTTCTTCGCTTCTTTTACTTTCTCTGAATCCCTAAACGAAGTTATTTTTATCTGTCCTGATGCTGCTTTCAGCTTTCTTGGGCAAGATGCCGCAAAATGTCTGCTATCCCCACACTGCATAAAAAGTCCCCCTGTTCTGTATATCATCTGTTCTTCTGGTATAATCTTCCTTCCTTTGACTGCCGAAAGATCCATTGGTACGGGGCCGTGATATCCTGCTACTGTTTCTGCTAGTTCCGCTTCCGGGGTGGATGTGATATTGGACATTGATTTGGACTTCTTATAGCTTCCTTCCCATCTCCCAGATTTCCATTCTGCCACTTGTGCTCTCAACTGCAAATCTCTCTTTGAGCACAACTTGACACAACTCAACCAAATTTTCTGGCATCTCGGTATGTTGCAGAGAGTCCTTCAGCTCATCAAACAGTCGATTTCGTAATACTTTCATCTGGGCCTCTGTGTTCTACTTGATGTCTGCTACGTATGTTAGGAATTCCACGTAGAATTGAAAGAATTGACGATCTCGTTGCTTGGGTCACAAGAGTGTTCTCCCAGCCATTGCTGTTTTGTCTTGGTCTCTGAATGCAAAATTGTGTAAGTGTACTGAATCTTTCAGTGTTTCGAGTTTAACTTCCCTTGAGATTTCATTTCATAGTGGCATCATCTGAGCCAGGGGAACCCCCTTCAGGCATTCCACCGTGTACCTCAGCTTTTTGCTCAGTGTTGAAAACCTTCAGTTTTCCGGCCATCTTCAGGGCCAACTGCACCTTCTATCGCCAGAATTTCTTTCTGTCTTCTCCCGAGAAGCTGGCGATCTTATTTAACTTCTCTTCACTTTCTTTCCAATTTCCTGTTCTTTCTTCTGTCAACTTCAAAATTTGGGTTACCTGTTTACAATTTTCCTCTGCTAAATTCCTGAACCTTTCCATCTGTGCCTGCATGTCTTCCAGATCATATTTCAGTTCCACAATGTCTGGATCCCTCTCTTCCAGTCGTTGTTCCAGGTTCCAGACATTTTCTTCCAGCTCTCCATGATTGCATTGCGCAGGTTTTTCTTCTGTAGTTCTCCATTTTTGTTGTATGAGAAGCAGCTCCTGCTTCAGGTTGTTCCATTCCTGAATAACTTTTTCTCCTTCTACCAACAACTCCAATATTTGTGCTTCCACATTCTTCACAGATTGCTGTCGCTTGAGCAATTCATTCAACCTGCTAGTTATTGGTATTTGAGTCTGGGCTGTTACTCCTGTGCTGATAACTTTGATGTGTTCTTGGAGTTGTTCCTCGTCCATGGTCTTCGTATTCATATGTATTACATTCTCCAACAACAGTTGTAATGCTTCCGTCAGTGTCACATTGTGAACCATGCTCGAAGATTCTCCTGACATCCTGGCTGTGATGTAGAGAGTTGGCTGTGAGGAGGGAGGCAGCTGTAATGCAGGAGTGGGGTTTTCTGATCAGATAGGTTCTTACTTTATCTATATTATCATGAATCTGTTGAACTGCTGCTTCGACTTCTGCTTACAAAAAAAGATTGGTTATCTACCAACAAAAAATGACATGCTTTCCTGGGGTTGTCATGATAATTAATGGAGGAACTCCTGGAATCCAAGAAAGGTTTTCTCTGAGTTTTCTGTGATCCACCACATTTCCTTTCTCAAGCTTTTGTTTTCCATAATCTGCTCAACATTGATTCACTTCTGGGTCCTTGGGCTGGGATTTGATTGCAGCTTGCGAAGATTGTGTGATGAGGGTTTTTCTGATTGTACTGTGTGTTCCTGCGCAGATATGTTCACAGTAACACGGTTTATCATTCTGACAGTTGATGTTGAGACCGTAATACTTGGTCCAGAAGCTTTCAAATACTGGGTTGTTTATGGACAGTCCTCCACTGTTGCTCGCTGCTTCTGTCCAATAACTGTTTCAAGGAGAAACTACATATGGTTTGTTCCAAAAGTATGCTTCGAAGGGTTCTTCGGACTCTGTAAGAATTGTATCGATTCTATCGAAAGTGTTCAATGGTTCTCTTTCGCAATGGTTTGTAGTTCGACCAGTTAGGTCAAAGAAATCAATGCGAGATTGCTGTTGTCTGTTTCTATTGTACACTGGCATTTACTCGAAAATATTGAATTCTTCTTGTCAAAATTTCCAAATGCACACTACACAAATGTGTCTCCAGAAACTGTACACCGTTAGCCAGTTTTCAAATTCGCCAATAGATTTAAACACCGGACACTGGGGGTTGCAAGGACAGTAACAAAAGTTACAGCCGCTTCGGTAATGATAGTGGCACATATACTGAATTATAACCGGTAGAATCAATTGCAAACTCGTTCTTCTGTCAAGGTTTTATGACTCAGGGCTCTAGAGGTTATAAAAACCAAACTATGATTCAGAATTGCAAGTATTGCAAACAAGACAAGAGACTCGAAATCTGGAATCACACAATTGAACAGAGGTTGGTGCCAATGCTATTGATTGTTTTGTAGTCTAGAAAACGACTGAAGAACAAACCTATTCTCTGCGAATATACCAACCTTATATACAGCTAACACGTCTATGGTCACCTTTGCTCACTCATTTCCAAATATATTCTAACCTTACACAAGTATGTACGCAATCCATTTAACCTGTGGTTTATGCCATAACCATCATGCCATATTTACAACGCAACCAATGAAACCTGATTTCTTCCAATGAAACCTGATTTCTCCCAACAAATCCTGTTTCCTTCCAATAACACTGGATTCTTTCCAAGAATCCTGTTTCCCCTTGTATTCCTTACTTTGTCTTCATCGATCCACACTCCATCTTCGATCCTCACTCGACACAACTGTGACACCACAATGGTTACAATCTTTGGCAGCTCCAATCAAACGTATTTGACCAACTATTCTGGTGATAAAAAGAACTGGCCGATCTATCTCAGTCTTGGAAATATTAATCAGCCGATTCGATCAAAGCCCTCAAGCCTTGCCAATGTCATTATCACTGTGCTTCCAGTACCTCTGAAGCATCATTGGCATGGTTGTGCAAAAACAGCAGCAATCAAAGAGCAAGAGGAATACAAGCGGAAAGTACTTCGACAGGTTTTCGTGATTATTTTTCATTCTCTCAACACTGTTTTCAAGAAAGGACAACCCATACTCTGTTCTGACGGAATATTGCAATACTTCTTTCTAATCATCTGTGCTTGGATGGTGGATTACATTGAAAATATTCCACTGTAAACAATTAAATTGCCTGGTTGCTTGGTGTATAAGGCCCCAATATTGTCAGTTGGAGTTGGCAATCAATGTACCTGGCCATGTCGTGATTATCGACTACATTTCCAAAAGATCATTGAAGCAACACAATTCAATCATCAAAACCAAAACCATGCATGTGATTCTATTATCAAAAGAAGCATAGTGACGACAGAAAGTATGTTTTGGAATATAAAATGTGTTTCTTTGTATATATTGATTGATCCTGATGCTTTACACACTATCTATCTCTGTATTCTGAAGCATTTGATGCAGTGGATTGTGGCATTTTTGGATGTTTACAAACAAATTGACTCATTGAATGATTTTTTGGCAATAATGCCTAATGATCCAAGATTTGCACAATTCGAAAAGTTCTACCCAGCCATGACATAATGGAGTAGTGAAGAGATGGAAGAATCAGGCCATGTGCTTCTGCCCATTGTGGCAATGACACTTTTCGATCCCTCTTTGGAGCAGCATCGTCTATTCAAATCTGCCCTGCTCTGTGTCAAAAACCTCATCTACTTTCACCTGATGACTCAGTATCACAACCATACCAATACATCAATCAAATACATGGAAGACTATCTCAATGAATTTCATTGTTACAAAGACATCTTTAGTCATTTTCATGCCAACAAGTCAATTGAGATGGTTGCCAAAGCTCTGCGAAAGCAGATTGCTATCGATATGCAACATGAGTACGAGAATAATTCTACATGGTCAGATCTATTCATTGCAGCAAAACGTTATCACATCAACAAGCACAAAACTCAAATCGATTCAGAAATAGCATCACACTTGGGTGATAAGTCTGACTTCAGCTTTGTCAAGATCTATCTGTTGAATAACTTTTCAAATCACATATATCAGCTAGGGCAATTATTGAATATCGACTGTAAACTACTGGAAAGGTCGATCAGGGACTTGAAAGATGAGCATCGACTATTAAACCACCATGAGCCATCTTTCCAGATGTTGCACACAAAAGTCCAGAATGAGGTGTTCCAATTTAAAGGTCGAAATCTCAACGCCAAAATATGACGGTATAAAAACCAAAATCCATTTCCCATATCTCCAGCAATTCGAATAATGAAAAATCACCAGCCAGGAATCAAATCTCTAGCAGGCATCTCACTCTAGTGTGGAATACCAAAAGGGAAACTTCAAAATCACATAACATGGTATTTCAAAAGATATGGTAACTACACTGGATATGTCAATAACTACGAACAATTTTATTATTTACAAAACTCACAATACTATCGTTTTGATTCCATAGCCATTCCAGTGACATCATTTCAAGGCAACAAGCTGACAATTCACATTGTACGATACACTGAAACCAACCAATGGGAGAAGCATAGGTCTCCCTGAAACAGTACAGTTTTGCTCTGAGATGGATTGCAGAGAAAGTGCAGGTCAACTAGAAGACAAATTCCAGTGAGACTACGATGTCTTGTTAGCATTGCAGATACAGAGTCAAATTCATCATTACTTTTGGCCCTGGTCAACACCATCATTGCAGGCCCAATGCGTGAGGTTCCGGGGATAGGTTTTGTTGAGCAGCAAGATCAGATATCTACATTATCTTTGGAGGACAGTAGTTATCGTCAAAAGACTCTTTTTGGTATTAGATTGACATATGTCATCCCTTGACACATGAATCATTGTGCAGCCCATATGCTTCCATTTTCTTCTGATTCAGATGATAATCAACAGTTTTTAAATAATAATATTGACTGAGATATATTCAATTTATTGTATGAGTAGATAAAGCACTTGAAATTGTCGTTGCGCATATTGTGACACCGGGAGTGTCACTCCAGGTTTATCCGGTCAAAGCAGTATCCGTACTTAATTCAGGACTGCTTCGGTTGTAGGTTGGGAGCTTCACTCAGGTTGTGGAAATCACTAAAAGGTTCTGAACAAAAAGAATAGACTTTCTAAATACGTATATTGTGAAGGCTTAATTTCCTCACTGAGAAGGTTGATTGTGATTATCATGCCTTTCTACCCTCGAAGAACTCAGAGGTCTTTATACCTCTTTTTTCACTTTCTAACACATACTTCTAACTATGATTTTCTCTAGAGCTCCTGTACCTAACCTCTGAACCAATTTCCCTCACAACTACTGCCAGCCTCCATCTCCCGATCCTTGTATCGTCTTTACCGTCATTTGATTATACTCAGACCATTGGTATCCTTGATGCCATCAGCCCCGTGGCTTCTGCCTTCGGACCAGTGGAATCCTTTCTTTCTAGCGACCTCCAGGCGATTAGTCTTCGTTCGATAGAAAGTAGCTTCATTGTTCGGAGCGGTACATTCTCTAGCCTCGGTAGAGAGTAGCTTTACTGTTCGGGGCAGCGCATTCTCTAGCTTTGTCTTGCACAGAGTAGTGTCGCTTACTCGGAGTGGTGCTTTCTCTAGCTTTGTCCAGTAGAGAGTAGCATCGCTTACTTGGAGCAGTACTTTCTCTAGCTTTCGTTGTTTTGAGCGGTGCATTTTCTAGCTTCCCTCTTCAGTAGACATTGGCTTCACTATTCAGAGCGATGCATTCTCTGGCTCCGTGGTTCGGAGCGGTGCGTTCTTGAGCTGCGTCTGGTAGAGAGGAACTTCGCTATGCGGAGCAGTGCTTTCTCTAGCTTTGCTCTCCTCCCCGAAGCGAGTGACAGCCGATGACATCTCAATTGGGTATGTCGCAGGTGATCGTGTGTGTTCCTGCTCCAAGGGTATTATGCTAGGTATAACACTACCTCCTCCCTTGGAGAGTTCGTCTCTGAATGACCTTATTGCTCCTGGCCTTTTGGTTAAGTATGATCCTGTGCACCCAAGTGAAGTGTTTTCGAAATTCACTATGTTTGTGGGTCCGCACAGACCATTTTGCTTCGACCGCTTGCTGAGACATGCAAGCAAAGTTGACCAATCAAGTTGCTTGCGTCCAGTTGAGACATGGCAGCAAGCAGAATATGCCAATCAGGTTTCTTGCATCTTCTGCTTTCGTTTTCAAATGATGATCTGGAAAAATCGTGATCCCATGTGCCCTTAAAACCATATCTATATTTCTCTTGTCTTGATTCGGTAAAACATGACCCCATGTGCCCAAAAAACCCAATCATGTGTCAGGTGTCTTGCTAGCCGTTAAAAACCCTTTGTGGGGAAAAGGTACTAGCTCAACCGTCCAATTCTATTGTCCTTCATGGCCTGAGAATTCCATCTATGGTACTCCTGCAATAATCCTTTGTCATAGAAGTTCTCATACGGTTCCTCAGTCCAATCTGCTTCTTCTCGATATCCCATCCACTTAACCAGATATAGGACTCGTTTCCTTTTTTGGAATACTGGCTGCCCATGACTTCTTCGACTTGGTAGATTGTTCCATACTCGTAGCCATCAACATCATAACCAAGCTCATTCTGGTCACTGGCCGAAGCATGCTCAGGTGGAGATCAAATGGTGTGGTTAGCAATTCGATTAGGTTTGATGAGAGATACATTACAAGTATTGTGAATACGCCATCGGCTTGGTAACTCAAGCTTAATAGCGGTGGGCGAGAGTATCTTTGTGACCTTGAAGGGTCTATGAAGCTTCACATCTAATTTCTTAGATGGCCTTCCAGTTTTGAGGTGCTTCCCATTGAGCAAAACTAGATCACCAACTGAATACTTCGGAGGTTCCTTGGTATATTTATTATGGTACTTCTCCATTGCCTCCCGTGCTTGTTCTATGCTCCAACTGCAAGGTGTATGCATGCTGGTCATCCAGTGAACGTATTTCCTGGATATCGGATTCTTCGCTTCTGCTTTGATGGACCAATTCGTCCGTGGGTCGGACCCAAAGTTCGCAATGAATGGGGACATTCCCGTAGCAGTGGTGAGAGTGTTATTGTGAGCATATTCTGCCATAGGTAACATCTCGGACCAATTTTCCTGCATGTAGTTGCAGTAATCCTGCAGACAAGAGTCAAGCGTTTGGTTGACACTCTCCGTTTGCCCATTCGTTTGAGGGTGGAATGGCGAATACATCTTTAACCGAATTTCAAAAGCTTCTACCAATGAGGACCAAAATTGTCACGGTTGTGTCGAGTGAGGATCGAGGGAGGAATATGGATCGATGATTGTGATACAGAAATACGAAGGAAATCAGGTTTTGTTGGAAAGAATCATGTTTCATTGGTTGCGTTGTAAATATGGCGTGATGGTTATGGCGTAGGCTGCGGACTCAAAGGGTTGGGTACATAGTTGGGTGGAGTTAGGATGTATTTTGGAACGAGTGAGTAAAGGTGACGACGGTCGCGTTAACTGTATATAAGGATGCTGGATTCGCGGAGAATAGGTTTGTTCTTCACTCGTCCTTTAGTCTACAAAACAATTAATAGCTTCGGCACCAACCTCTGTTCACTTCTGTGATTCCGGATTTCGAGTCTTTACTTCGTTACGTAGTACCCGCGATCACTGCACCTTTACGTTTGGTTTTCATAACCCCTAGAACTCCGAGCCTTGAAACCTTGACAGAAGAACGAGTCTACAATCGATTCTACCGGTTATAATTCAGTATATGTGCCGCTACTTTCATCAGAGCGGTTGTTACTTTTGCCACAGACCCTGCAATCCCCTTTGTTCCGTGTTTAAATCAGTTGGAAACTTCGAAAACAAGCTCACAGTACACAGCTTTTGGAGACACTCCTGCATTGTGTGCCTGTGGAAACACCGACGAGAAGGATCCACGCTGTTTTAACTGCCAGCGTACGACAGCAACAAACCTCAACAATCCCGAATCAATTTCCTCGACCTAGCTGGTCGAACCATCAACCTCTTCGAACAAGAACCCTTGAACGCCTTTGATAGCATCGACGCTATCCTCGACGAACCCGAGGAACCTTTGGAAGCATACTTCTGGGACAAACCACAAGCGGTATCTCCTTGGAACAGCTACTGGACAGAAGCAGCAAGCAACGGAGGAGGCCTCCAAATCGACGACGCAGTATTTAAAAACTTCTGTACCAAATATTACGGTCTTCACATCGATTGGCAGGACGAGGAACCGTGCTACTGCGAACATAACTGCGGAGGGACGCATACAACAATCGGCAGAGCAGCAGAAGCTCAATCAACAAAATCTGAATCCACGATCAAAGCAACACAGAAGGACATACAAAGCCAAATCTCGTGGGCGGATTACAACGAACGATGAGCAAACAAGGGAAAGGAAGTTGACCGCGAATTACATCCGGCCCCTTCACCAACCCCGCTGATCATCATAATAACACCCAGCAAACACGAGGTGTTCTTCTGGTAGATGGTCAATCCGTTTCTAGAAGCAGAAATCGAAGCGGCAGTCCAACAAATCCAAGACAACATAGACAAAGTCAGAGACTGTTTGTGACAACATCGCCTCCTCACAGCCGCCTCTCTACATCATCAGAAAAATGTCCGGAGAATCCTCGGGGCCAACTCGCGATGTCACGATGACCGGAGCATTACAAATGGAGCTGGAAATCGTGGCAGCAGAAAATACGGACTCCATAAACACAGTATAACTCAGGAGTCACATCGAGGACATCAACAAAGGGCTGAAAGTGTTGAGCCAACTACCAACAACCAGCAGATTGGACGAATTGCTCAAGGAACGGCAATCTGTGAAGAATGCGGAAGCACGAATATCGGAGTTGTTGGCAGAAGGAGAAAAAGCGGTCCAAGAAAGGGACAACTTGAAGCAGGAACTACTGCTCACTCAACAAGCAGCGGCCAGCGAACAAACACCAAGGACATGCAACCATGGGGATCTGGAGGAAGAAGTCCGGATTCTAAAACAAGTATTGGAGGAATCAAATCCAGACCTGGCGGAGCTGAAGAAAGATCTGGAAGACGCTCAGGCTCAAATGGAGATATTTAGGGACCTGGCGGAGGAAAATCGACAACAGGTAACCAGGATCCTGAAGTTGACAGAAGGAAGAAGGGGAGAAACAGGCGAAAGGACGGACAGAGAGGAGCGAGAAGAAAAAGTGAATGATATTACCAGCTTTTCAGGAGAAGATAGGAAGGAACTTCGAGGGTGGAAGGTGCAGTTGGCATGGAAGATAGCCGGAAAACCGAAGGCATTCAACAACGAACAGAAGAAGCTGAGGTATGCAGTTGGATGTCTGAAAGGAGTGGCTCTGGCACAGTTAATGCCACACTGTGACGAAATCTCAGGGGAAGTCAAGCTCAATACCCTGAAAGACCTAGTTGACCTGCTGGATGTACCATTCGGAGATCAAGACAGAGCAGCAACAGCAAAGAGGGCACTCGAGAAACTCAGACAAAGAGACCGAGAATTCTCCCAATACTACGCGGAGTTTCAAAGATACGTAGTAGACACCAAGTGGAACGAAGATGCACAACTGGACGCATTACGAAAGGGATTATCCAATGAGCTCAAAGATTCCATACAACATATCGAGGAGCCAGAAAGCATGATTGAATTCGTTAAAATGGTGCCAAAAAGAGACTCGCAACTGAGAAGAAGAGCGGCAGAAAAGATATCTGGGAGATGGGAGGGCAATAAGAAGTCCGATTCAACAACCAACACCACATCCGCCCCAGACGCTGCACCAGCAGGATCAGTTGCAGGTTGTCATGGTCCCACTCTAATGGATCTTTCGGCAGTGAAAGAAAAAAAGATCACACCTGAGGAAAGGAAGAGACGAAGGGAAGGAGGATTATGTATGTACTGTGGGGATAGCAGACATTTCGCGGCATCGTGCCCAAGGAAGCTGAAGGCAGCATCAGGACAGACGGAAGTATCACCTTTTAGGAAGGCAGCAAATGAAGGAGATGCAGATTCGACAACAGGAAAAGGAAAGGAAGTGGAATCGGGAAATGTTTAGTCCAGTGCAATAAGAATGGCAATTGTGCTGGAAACGAATCTCCTTTGTCAATTAATGCTAGTTTTGGTATTTCGCAGTTTTCAATATCGAGCACAGAAATAAAAGAATCTTCTATGGAAAGCAAACATCTCGTTGTGAAATGCTCGCTAAAAATAGAAGACAAGATCATTGATACCCATGCTTTGATAGACTGCGGAGCTACTGGAATAGCATTCATTGACAAAGATTTCGTTCGCCATCATCAAATACAAGAAAAAGAATTAAAAGAATCAAGAGAATTAGAAGTTATAGATAGAAGGCCCATCGAATCAGGAACCATCACCACTATAGCTAAACTGGACTTAGGCATACGCGGACATCAGGAGCAACTACCAGCATTTGTTACGAAACTCGGGCACTATCCAATTGTGCTCGGGTTTCCATGGCTACAACTTCACGATGTTACAATCAAGTTCCAAAACAAACGAATAGGATTGGAAAGCAATTATTGCCAGAAACATTGCCAACATCATTCAAGCGTATGGGTATGGGAAAATCATATGGAAACAACGGAATCTGATGAACCAAAGCTGGACATATGCGCCATAGCAGCAGCCCCATTCATGAGACGGAATAAGAAGGAGAAACTTAAGGTGTACGCGGTAACCTTATATGAAATCAACAAGGCCCTAGAAGTAAAGGTCCTTCAAGAAAAACCGCTGGAACAGTGAATTCCCAAGGAATATCATGAGTTTCTTCCCCTGTTTGATAAAGTGATCGCGGAAAGGCTACCACCACACAGACCATACGATCATAAGATCACACTCCAACTCGGATTCACCCCACCCTTTGGACCAATATACAGTCTGTCAAGAGAAGAACTTCAGGTCCTAAAAGAGTGGATTGAAAAGGACTTGTCAAAGCGATTTATCAGATTGTCATCATCACCATGCGGGGCACCGGTGTTGTACGCATCTAAACCGAATGGAGGCTTACAACTGTGCATGGACTACCGAGGAGTCAACGAAGGAACCATAAAAAATCGATACCCGTTACCATTAATCCAGGAAACCTTGTTGAGATTGTCACAAGCCAAGTGGTACACCAAACTGGATGTCCGAGACGCCTACAATATGATTCGAATAGCAGAAGGAGATGAATGGAAAACGGCGTTTAGGACTCGTTTTGGCCTGTTCGAATCCCTCGTTATGCCCTTTGCACTCACCAATGCACCAGCTAGCTTTCAGGAATTTATCAACGATACTCTTCGCCCATTTCTGGACATCTTCAGTACGGCTTTCCTGGACGACATCCTTATTGACAGTGACAATTTAAAAGAACATAAGGAATACGTCAGAGCAATAATGACGACGCTTAAGGAGGCCGGTCTGTATCTGAAAGCGGAAAAATGCAAGTTTCATCAACTGGAAGTGAAGTATCTGGGATTGATAGTTGGGGTAAATGGAATTAGAATGGACCCGGAAAAAGTAACAGCGGTGAAGGAGTGGGAAACACCTGGCACGCTCAAGGAAGTTCAAGCGTTTTTAGGATTTGCAAACTTCTACCGAAGGTTTATAAGAAACTATAGCCGGGTGGTCCAACCATTAACCAAACTTACGAAAAAGCTGGTACACTGTCACTGGGGCCCTGATCAAAAGAGAGCATTCGCCGAATTGAAGGAAGCATTTACAACAGCACCAGTCCTAGCACACTTCGACTACGAAAAGGAAATCGTCCTGGAAACCGACGCATCGAGTTATGTATCTGCGGTAGTATTATCATAGTACGACGATCAGGGAATCCTCCATCCAGTGGCATTCTTTTCAAAGAAACATACACCAGCGGAAGAAAATCACGAAATTTATGATCAAGAGCTAGAAGCCATCGTTAAAAGCCTGGAACAATGGAGACCGGAATGTGAAGGGTCAGTACATCCTATTAAAATACTGACAGACCACAAGAATCTCGAATACTTCATGACTTCACAGCTACTCAACAGAAGGCAAACAAGATGGTCAGAATTCTATCAAGATTCAAGTTCAAGATTATATACCGTCCAGGAAAACAGGGTCAGAAGCCCGATGCACTCACCAGAATGCCAGGAGACATTCCTCCGAAGGGGGGGGCAGAAAAAACCCACCAAATCGTGCTGAAAACGGAAAATCTTGATCCAAGAATACAGAAGGGATTGGTGGTAGTGTTTGCGGAAGTAGTCAGTCGAGAAGCAGATGAAGTTAGCTCAGGTGAGTTGTGGAATTGGATTCAAAGGGTGTGCAAGGACTGCCCGTATGATAGCAGCAAAGGACTGTGTGCCAACGCCATGGAAATCGTCAGCGAAGAAAAGTCAAAGCAACTTCAAATGATAAGGAATCACCACGATACACCAGCAGCAGGACATCCAGAACGAGCAAAAACTTTCGAACTCCTCAAAAGAAATCATCAATGGCCCGGTATGAGGAAGGACGTGGATAGGTACGTACGAAACTGCCACATATGTCAACGCAGCAAAGCAATTCATCAGAAAACCCACGGATGGCTGAAACCACTGGAAGTACCACAACAACCATGGAAGAATCTAAGTAAGGACTTTGTGGTAGGATTACCAGAAAGCGAAGGGTATAATGCCATATGGGTAGTAGTGAATAGATTGTCGAAAATGAAGCATTTAGTACGATGTCGAGACGATACAGATGGAAGGAAACTGGGCTAAATGTTTTTACGAGAAGTGTTCAAGTTACATGGGTTACCAGACACCATAGTATCGGACAGAGGACCTCAATGCGCTTCGGAGTTCTGGAGACATATCTGCGAAAGATTAGCAATCGAACGAAAGCTGTCAACCACATTTCATCCACAAACCGATGGTCAAACGGAATGAATGAATGCCATTATGGAACAGTACCTCAGAGCCTTCGTCAATTATCAACAGAACGACTGGACACAGTGGCTACCAATGGCAGAATTCGCATCGAACAATCACGCCTCGGAAACAACAGGATGCTCACTATTCTTTGGCAATTACGGATTTCATCCAAGAATGACCTTTAGCCAACATCCGATTCAGAATGGAAACGATATCAGGGAAGTTAACGCAAATACCCTCTCCCAGAAAATAAACGATATCTTCCAACAGATGAAGGCTGAGATGACTCGAGCACAAGATATCTAAGCGGAACAAGCGGACAACCATCGACGAGAGGCAGTGCAGATGAAGGTTGGGGACCGAGTCTGGATGGACGCCAGGATCATTACAACACAACGACCCAGCAAGAAACTTGACTGGAAACGCCTGGGACCTTACAAGATTACGGAGGCCATCAGTTCATGGGCCTATCGGTTACAGTTACCCAAGGATCTCCACATTCATCCAGTACAACCAATATCCCGCTTAACCAAAGTATCGGAAGATCCTTTGCCAGGGCAAATCGAATCCGCACCACCTGCAGTGATTGTGGACGGAGAAGAAGAATACGAAGTGGAACGCATCGACAACTTGAGGATGTTTCGACGACAACTGCAGTACCTTGTCAAGTGGCAGGGCTATGACGAACAAAGCTGGGAACCGGCAATCAATGTGGACGGACTTCAAGCAATCGATGTATTCCACAAAGAACAACCTGGCAAACCCGGATCAATAGCCTTGTAGGAACTCGGCCTGTGCAAGGGGGAGCTACTGTCACGGTTGTGTTGAGTGAGGATCGAGGGAGGAATATGGATCGATGATTGGGATACAGGAATACGAAGGAAATCAGGTCTTGTTGGTTGGAATCAGGTTTTGTTGGAAAGAATCAGGTTTTGTTGGTTGCGTTGTAAATATGGCGTGATGGTTATGGCGTAGGCTGCGGACTGAAAGGGTTGGGTACATAGTTGGGTGGAGTTAGGATGTATTTTGGAACGAGTGAGTAAAGGTGACGATGGTCGCGTTAACTGTATATAAGGATGCTGGATTCGCGGAGGATAGGTTTGTTCTTCACTCGTTCTCTAGTCTACAAAACAATCAATAGCTTCGGCACCAACCTCTGTGCACTTCTGTGATTCCGGATGTCGAGTCTCTAGTTTGTTACGCAGTACCCGCAATCACTGCACCTTTACGTTTGGTTTTTATAACCCCTAGAACTCCAAGCCTTGAAACCTTGACAAAAATGTGGAGGTGAATCTAGAGTCGCGATCTGACACCATGTTCAATGGTTGACCATGGAATCTCTATAGTTCCTACAGGAAGATTTTGACCAAGTCCGTAGCTTTCTTTTTACCATCTTTTAATGGAATGAAGTGAGCCATTTTCGTAAAGCGGTTGACGATTACCGATACCGTTGAGCAGCCGTTGAATACTGGTAATTCGACAATGAAGTCCATGGAACTTGACTTCCATGGGCGGTACGCTAATTGGAGTAGTTGTAAGAGTCCGTAGTGAGCATGGCAAGCTCCTATATTCCTTTGGCACTCAAGGCATGAGCAAACATAATCTTCGATTAATTTCTCCATTTTTGGCCAAAAGAAGTTTCGTCTGACCAGCTTGATTGTCTTATCTTGCCCCATGTGTCCAGCCACCTTTGAGTCGTGCTCCGCTTCCAGTATATCTTTTTTCAACTGCAGTTCATCCGGAATCTACAGACTGCCTTTAAAATACAGGGCTTGATTTTCAAATGAGATGTCCGAGCTAGGATTGCCTTCCATTGCTCGGATATAGTCCTCTTGCCATGCAGCATCACTGTTAGCGGCGCTGACCACTGCTTCCAACAGCTCTGAAGTAAATTTGACTACTGGAATTGCTCTCAACTTGGCAGAAGAAATCGCAATCTGTTCACCTTATAACTTCATCGCTGTTACTTGAACTGTTTTTCCTTCAGAACTTTCGAACTCATCTGGTCTCAGAACGCGGTGGATTGGCTGATT